>OX328123.1:158066642-158114142 GCA_946811695.1 Gonocerus acuteangulatus
GTGTATCGGGATAAGTCCCCCCCTGATACCTGGGGATAGGGGAACCGTATGAAAGCTTGCTTTCCGGGCCTGTGACCATTCAAGGCTGTAGGGACTTTGTCCCAAAATGGTACTACGGGTTGGGTTGTTGGCCGGGGGCCCTTCAGGCTTCGCCGGTTACAGACGTAGTGGCGTGTGTTAGAAGCTCTGGGTTAGCTTGCCCAGTTCTCTGGTGACTGGCTGACTCAGCCAGCGGTGGAAGCTAGAGAAGTAGGTATCCCTTTCCGGGGATGTATACGAGGGGATGTGCGAGGGCTTGCGGGGGCATCCGCATCATTGTGTCGGCTGGAGGGCTGGATAGGTGAGAGATGAGTTGAGGTCGCAAGGCACAGGTACCTCTCTAATCGTTTCCTACCTTCTACGACGTACACACTGTCGCACCCTGTATTATCCTTTAGAATCCACTTTATCTGATCCACGCCTGGACTTATATCCATCGCTTGTTGAGCCTGCTCAAACTAGATTTGATCACCGACCATATTAGGGAGGTGTTTAAATTACTCAATCAGTTGGACCTTTGAATAAGACACTGCGGATCATTCTCCTTTCAATACAGATAGACGTAGATATGAATGCATGTTGAAATATATGGTGGGTTGGTTGCTGAGACTCCATAGCTATTGTTAGCATTGGCATACACTGCATTGGTATCTGATTCTCACAGTTAAACAAACTGATGAAGTGCACAAGACGGAAACATATTGGCAAAAATTTGATTTCTATCGAAATTCGAAAATATTAATACGCAGTTCAAAATTCATTCTGTAAACACTTAATATATTATAGTACATTTTGTTATTTTATTTCCTTTTGTTTTTGCTTTTCTCTCGTCGAGAGGAGTATTTCGATGCAGAAGTTAACACCACAGAGATCGTATGGTGAGTACGCTCTGCCTACTCAATCCTTCTTATTGGTGGTTAAGGCATACTATCATGGAGGGAGGCTCCTTGAGGACCTTTGACCGAACCGAGATGTTGCCTAAGGCTGGCTCGAGGCCATTGACGGAACTAGATTAGCATCAAAGGGAAACGCCGCTCCTCTGTCGGCCTTTCCTTTCATTTTAACCTAATTTTATTCCTCCGTTTCTACACAAATCCATTTACAGCTTTTATGCATCTTCTTACATACAAATTCTTACTTGATTTTTAGCGGGATTCTTCCCTCCCCTGTAGGGAGGAAACCCGCTTATGCGTCATGAGGTCAATCATGACGCAATAGGTCGAGTTCGTTAACCATCAGGTACTCGTTCTATAGGTAACGTAGAAACCCTTATATATATATATATATATATATATATATATATATATATATATATATATATATATATATATATATATATGTCCGTTAACACGATACAGGCCAGTGTTTTTGTTTTTGTTTCAGGCCAGAGAAACTTGGTATATAGTATTCCCCCATCAAACGATTTAACGAGTTCGTTAACCAACAAAATCGGTCCATCTGGAGGGGGTGGGTTTACTCCGGAGCCAAAGTAGTTATTTGCCAATAACAGTCGTAATTTTTCTTATATTTCAACGAAACTCGGTATTCGTTCTGGTCAACTAAAGAGGAAAATATGTTGTAAAAATAAACTAAATCGATTTTTTAGGAGGCGGGGTTTACTCCGGACCCAAATTACTAATTTGGTCATACCGGTCGTAATTTCTGATGAATTGTAACGGATCGCGGTACACGTCCTGGCTATCTAATAAGAAAGAGGTGTTGTAAAAATGAACTAAATCGGTCAATCGGAAGGGGGGATTTACTTTGTACTATGTTTGAATTGAATTGAAACAGGTGTTATTTATGTTCTTATTTTATTTATCTATAGAGGTTATTTTTAAAAAAAAAATATTCAGGAATGAGCTCAACACTACCCAATTCTGAGGAAAGTGCTTAGTTATGCAGCTCCTGCGTGACGGACCTTTTTTTATAATTGCTTATAATAGTAAAATTATTATTTTAATAAAATGAGGTATGAAAATGCATTGGTAATAGTGTTTCCCATGGCGAACATAGTCATTTCTCGTAAGAATACTATATGTTTCCTGTAGTGGCGCTTTAAATCTTACTTCTCTTTGAGATGTCATTTTATATTTTTCACGAAATATCAAAACCTACCAATAACTGCTTCTACTCTTTTTCTAATGGCACTAGGGATATGAACGGAACCGCGCTAAGATGACTCAGTTCCTGCGAGTCGGACTTTTATGCATCTTCTTACATACAAATTCTTACTTGATTATTTACAGGTGAAATATTCTCAATGTTATTAGAAATATTATATTTTAAATTATTCTTACTAAACTGACCCTTTATTCAAATACCCGAATTTTCGTAGGCGGAAGGTCGACATTTAAAACTACACTAAAAAATTCAACCAATTTATTTCCTTCCTATACGTTTCGCATTTTTCTCGGTGGATCTTCAGGGGATCATGTTACAAATATAAAAACTTACAGCCTCAACTTGAGGAGGAGAACCTTCCACTAGTAGGGAAAGTTCCAACGGATAGTCTGGACGTGGCCCTACTAGTACAATATTGTTAGACCTTACATACTGAAGTGAACATGCTAGACACAAGAAATTATAGTGAATATTGTCAAACCCTGAAACTATAAGTAAACGTTATTACACTCAAGAAACTGTAGTAAATATTGTTGGGCCTTAGATACTGTAATGAATATGCCAGACACAAGAAACTATAGCGAATATTGTTGAACCAACGAAACTATAACTGAACATTGTTGGACCCAACAAACTGTAGTAAATATTGTTAGCCCTAGATACTGTAGTGAATATGCCAGACACAAGAATCTATAGTCAATATTAGGAAACGAAAGAAACTGTAGTGGTGGTAACTAGTAGATAACCCGTCCCAAAATTCTTTGTTATTAATAATGGACGTTAAAATTTAAATTAACTATAGTAAATATTGTTAGACCCAAGAAACCGAAGTGAATATAGTTAGACCAAAGAAACTATAAGTAAACATTGTTAGACCCAAGTAACTGTAGTGAATATTGTTAGACCCAAAAAACTGTATAAAATATTGAGACCCAAGAAACTATAATGAATATCGTTAGCAGCAAAAACTATAATGAATATTGTTAGACCCAAGAAAATGTAGTGAATATTGTAAGACCCAAGAAACTGAAGTGAATGTTGTTAGATCCCATAAACTGTAGCAAAATATTGTTAGATCCAAGAAACTAAAGCATATGTTTTTACATGCAAGAAACTGAAAGGAATATTGCTAGACCCCAAAAACTGTATGGAATATTGTTAGACCCAAAAACTATAGTGACTATTGTGAGCAGTAGAAACTATAATGAATATTATTAGACCCAAGAAGCTACACCTATTTGGAAGAAACTATAATGAATGTTGTTAGACCCAAGAAAATGTAGTGAATATTGTTAGACCAAAGAAACTATAGCATATATTCTTAGACTCAGAAATATATACTAAATATTTCTTAGCCCTAAAAACTATAGTATTGTTTAGCCAACGAAACTATAACTGAACATAGTTAGATCTAAGAAACAATAGTGAATCTCGTTAGACCCCTAGATACTTTAGTGAATGTGCCAGACACAAGAAACTATAGTCAATATTGTTAGACCCAAGAAACTATAATGAATATTGTTAGCAGTGATAACTATAATGGATATTGTTAGAGCCAAAAAAAATGTAGTGAATATTGTTAGCCCTAAAAACAATAGTAAATGTTTTTAGACCAAAGAAACTATAGAAAATATTCTTAGGCTCAGAAATATATAGTAAATATTTCTTAACCCTAAAACCAATAGTGCATATAGTTAGACCAAAGAATGTATAGATAATATTGTTGCGACCCTAGAACCTGTATCTGCTTTTTGTTGCTAATGTCAATGTAATACGATTCATAATTAGTTTCCGTTTGTTCAACACATCACTTGCTCTGTATTTATTTGTAGTAATTAAACAGCGTAAGCCTGAAACTTGGTTCATTTCACAGAAACTTGATTCCTGAGGAGAACCCCCCCCCCCCCAAACATTTCTCCAGGGATGAAACTTGAGGATGAAAAAGCAACTTTTAATGAGATTTATTACCTTGTGAAACGAAATACAGTTAATCTTTAACTTGGTAAATCTCCCAACAAAGGTTTTTCGTTTCTTCATAACTTACAAACATATTATTATTGTTGTCTGTTTGTTACTTATACAAATCTCCACCGTTTGGCCGATTTTGACCAAACTTGGAACACAGGTATGTCTTGATACGGGAAACTATTGGGCTAGGTCAAAATAGTCAAATTTCAAAATTTGGTCAAAAGGTCAAAAGTTTTGTTCAAGAAAAATTGGCTAAACTGAACCATTCAGATACTGACGGCCATTTTGAATCGACAGCCATTTTGAATAATATCTCAAATTTATTTGTTGATGTTCTTGATAATTAGAATAACTCGAACTCATTGATGACTTTACATCATTATATAATCATGTAATGCAGTTTATTTCAATTTTATATCAACATACAATGTCTAACTAAGGAGTGCTGGCCTTTCTTTGATAAGAGCTGACTACTCGCAGGCTGTGCTGCTGGCCTCTGTGGGCTATTTTATGAATTACTGTGGTGCTGGCCTCTGTTGGCTGTTTTACGAATTACTAGTCTGATATAAACAAATTCACACCGTTTGACCGATTTTGACATAACTGGGTATACTGGTAGATCTTGATACGGGTAGAGTCATAGGCAGAAAGTAGGCGTAGCAAGGCACACTGGGTAACAGCTAGTCTACTATATATTTGTCAAATACCACTCACTGATTCACTGACCTATCATCGCCCAGCCCAAACCACTTGACAGAAAAGTTCGAAATTTTGCATGGACACTCTCTTTAGTAAGTAAACACTCGCTAAGAAAGGATTTTTTGATACTCAAAATGTTAAGTATTTTTAGAAGGGTTTGAATTTTTATTTGGTTAGAGAGCAGGCAAGCCAAGGCAGCAAGCGTTTCTAAGTCGATAACTGGTCAGCTGTTAGCGCACTGTATTTATTTAATTTTTTTTTTTTTTTTTTTTTTTTTTTTTTTTTTTTTTTTTTTTTTTTTTTTTTTTACGGCGCATCAACAAATCGTGGCTATTAGCCACGATGTATTTATTTAATAATATTATTTCTATTTGAGCTTCATTTTAACTATGATGGAAGTCCTTGAATTAGTAGAAATAAACGGCGATTTTACCTGGTAATAATGTCCTTTAAACTCCTGTTACTGGTAACCTATAGATAACGGGTTATCTCTGGGTTATCTGTTTCTTGACACCGGTCCGGATCACGTAATTAGACGTTGATTACTTATCAATTGATACGACATAGCATGATGATGAACATATAGCATGATGGGAACCGTGCTATAATAAACTGCACAAAATGATATACGTAGTAGCGTTAATTTATATGTTACATTATTCAATGTAATAAAATAACTACTTACCTGCCGAGACGAAGCACGGGTATTCAGGGTCTGTATATGTGTTTGGACGTATGAGTGTATAAAAATATGAGTAGTTTTGCTCTGCTCATTATTATATAATGAGCAGATGACTCAATGTACAGCAGAAACCGAAAACAGCGCTACTGTTTGAGCCCCTTGCGGTAGAAGAAACAACTATTTCCGAGTCGCTACAGAGGTTCAAACCATTTTGCACAATGAGTAAACACCAACTTCTAATGAATCGATATAGTTTATTTTTAAAACGTAAGTACTCACGACGTATACAGAATGCACTTACAATACACGAGAAAGAACGGTCGGTATAACCAAATAGTAGTTTGGGCCCGAAGTTAACCCCAGCCTACTAATAAACAGGTTTAGTTTATTTTTACAAGGAATTTTTCTCTTTAGGTGACAATGACGAATGCCGACATTTCATGCAATATAACAAAAACTGAGGCCAGTGAGTTCAAATTACGGGTCCAGTGTAAGGCCTTCCTCCCGGTGGACCCTTTTGGCTTTTATCGAACTCCTTAAATCGTTCGCTAACGGAAGTTTAAAAAAAAAAAAACTAAGGGTAACAGACTAAAAGAACTGTTTAAATAAGAACAATTAACTACTTCAAAGTTGTAAGGGCTTATTCCTCAAAACGAGACTGTCCTATCTTTTCTCAGAACATTTTTTGTAGAGAATTTAGTAAGCCTTCGAATGGTAACCGTCCACTTCCCAGCCGTTCGATTTCACCCGTTTTCGAAATATTAAGGGAAATATACGAAGTTACCAAAACTATTCATGTCTATTAATAGAATATTTTATTCTAATCCTTCCCTAAATCCCAACTTAACCAAAATTTAAACATCTTTGTTTATATGAATTTCAAATATGCTGAAGTACCCCAACCAAAAACTTTTTTCAACAATTATTTTTTCATTTTTCCCGAAAAAAAATTAAAGCTATCGCCTTAAAAATTGCTTCATACGTTTTTTATAGGACAGGAAACCTATAAAACAAGTACTTGCAAGCATGTTATATAAGCGTATGGATTTTGTCGAGTGAATTTCGCTCTAAAAACCATGTTCCGGTGAACAGTTTTTTCTGCTTAACGTACTTGACCTTTTAAATTACACGAAAGATTTTTGTACTAAATTTTCGGATCATGTACTTCTAAAGATCGGATCATTTTTCAGGCAGTAAAAGCGCTAACAGACAAATATAAGTAAATTTATATATATATATATATAAAATGTTCTCTACGTTATTACGTTATGTTCTCTAGGGGTTCTGAAACGTAAAAATGTCGTGAGGTCAACCTTATAAGCGAGGTTCCTCCCTATGGAGGTAGGAACCACGCTAAAAAATGACGTTCAACACGACGAAGCACACATTTCTATCTCACTCCGTTCCAGACATATGCCTTTCTAAAGGTTCTTTAAACAAAAAACGTGTTTTTTGTAGTACAACTCCGATTTTCTTTGCTTGTACAGTAAAAATATTGCGCAGACTCCCGAATCTCACAAAACTTGTAAATCATTAGCTTAGGTCGCAAGTGTACAAAGTACCCATTTAGGACAAAAACACCTGATAGCAAGGACTACGTCAGCGGTGTGACCAGGTGTCGTCAGCGTATTCTGCAACGAGGCCAGTTGTAAGAACGTCTGAAATTTCGATGTATTTTTTTTTTTTTAACTTTTAGGTAAGATTTACTATAATCATTAAATATCAATTTCATTAAGAATAATTATCATTTGTTTCTGATAATATCACGTAAATAAACACAATATTACTTTAATTTATTTGATTGAAAGAGTTCTAATTACATTCTGAAATTGAGAAATAATCTCAGTTCTGATTATACCGGTTGAAAGCTGATTAAATATTACAACTTTTGTCAGCACGATTTTTTTAAGAGTATTTTTTATTCAAAAAGCGGTAAAATGAAAACCAAAATGACATACCTGGCTGAGAGACTCTATGGATCCCGTCGTCGCATCTGTGTGTATGGAGTGCAGAAACGCTTCGTAGGTCTCGAGCTTCTTCAGTCTGAAGAGAAGGTTGTGGAGAAGATTGGAGACTTCTTGTCGGGCCTGTCCGTCCACGTTCACGGCGACTTCACGGACGTGGGACATTACTCGCTCGTCTCTGAAGTCGTAAGGAAAGGTTTCAGACCATTCGCCGATCAGCTGCACCAATCGAGGGAGCAGCGCAGCGCGATCCTGAACAATAAAACAATAACTTTTTTTAATTATTACTTCTGCAGCTAACCAAAAAAATAAATAAAACATATAGTTTCAAGCCTTCATTGGATTAAAAATTACTATAGGGGCCTTTATCTACGCAACAGTACCCAAAACAATGATTTTAGGAATTTTGGCCTGTTTTTCTGTATGTCGGCTGTCTGTCAGACACACTATACACACTAGGGTTGAACAATCCCTAAGGGGTCAGCTTAGTGGCTCTGTCACGTTTTAGCAATGATGGCAGCCTGTATGCATGATCCCCGATGGCTATAGATTTAATATAATGAATAGAGAAGCATTACTGCAAAGGATATTTTTTAAATAGTCATACGACGGTGTTTATAATCCAAAATAAACCAAAACATATATCCAAAAATGCTGCCCACGCGGACGAAGTAGTAGGCTCAGCTAGTATATATATATATATATATATATATATATATATATATATATATATATATATATATATATATCTGTGGCTTGGTGCTAAAAGGGCCAATGTCAATTTTTCCATATTTTGTTTTGTTGATCTACTTCCCCTTGTAATACTTGCATAAAACCAAATATATATCAATACTATATATATTTTTAAGGGGGCGAGGTTAGCTCAGTGGTAGAGCACTCGACTAATGAACTGGAGGACCAGGTTCAAAACCCGAGCGCGCACTAAAGATTTTTTCTTCTAGTACTGCCGTTCGAGAGTTGGATTTGGGGTCCCAGATCGTCCCTAGGCTCACCCAGCCTTTAATTAATTTAATTAATAATGGGTACCTTGGGTGCTAATGACTCTAGCAGTCGAAGCAGTCGAAGCAGCCAAGGGGAAAATCAGGCGGCCGGAGCATAGTATTGACCACACTATCTCCCTAGTGTGCCGTATGGTCAAGAATCAGATACCTCTACAGTATCTGCCCCTCAGGGCCCTTGTGGCCTGTTACGGGACTGATATATATTTTTAAATTATACAGATAGATGTATAAATACATATACTTATGTACATGAATATTTGTGTTTTTGCAAGTATTTTAAGGGAAGTAACTAAAAAACACAAAACATGAAAAAATTGACATCGGCCATTTTAGCACCAAGCCACAGATATATACACACACATATATTTACAACGAATTATATGCAATAATCGACAGCGCGATCCTAGTCCTATGGTTATTTGTCAATTCTTTCTTTCGAAAGATAGTTTATTGTTTTTTAGATGATTTTTTCCAATTGAAGCTGTGATCCTAAATAAGCCAAAATTTAAATTAAAAAATAAATCCATGCTTCTTTAGGTGCAAAATTTCCAAGTTGTCGAATAAAACGAAAATAGCCCATGTCTAGTAGTTTGGTGAGTTCAACCTGAATCCCAAGAAACCAGGAAATCCGCGATTTGTTCCTTTCCTGAACAAATCATCAAATTTTTCTCTATAGATCCAGCTCTATCGACTACAATTAGCGTAATCTACCTCAAATTGATGTTTGCACGTCATATCTAAGAGATTGATTCGAAAAATTATGTAAGCTAATTCAGCTAAACAATCCTAACTTGTACATTTCTTCAAACAATTGTATTGTACGTGTTAAATGTTGTCCTGGTTTAATAAAACGTGTCATTATATAAATTTCTATCGTCAATTATGTCAGTCTCTTAATTCAATAGAAATACACAGTAATAGCATGATCCAATAGTTTCAATTGTAGCCGGTATCCTTGGGAGGCTCCTACATTGGAACCGACCCGTTCCGATCCGATAGACACAGACTGTCAAAAGAAAAAGTCCGACTCGCAGGAACTGCGTCATCTTAGCGCGGTTCCAGTTCATTTTTTTTTTTTTTTTTTTTTTTTTTTTTTTTTTTTTTTTTTTTTTTTTTTTTTTTTTTTTTTTTTTTTTTACGGCGCATCTACATGTAGGTCATTAGCGCTGACATCCAGGGTGTGGCGAGGAATTTTACCAGCGAGCCGTGGGATGATAAAATTCCTGCCGGAGGTTGGGAATCGAACCCACCATCTCCCGCTTATGAATCCAAGGCGCTAGCCATTAGACCACGGGAGACCCCGGTTCCTGTTCATATCCCTATTCTCATTTGAAAAGCATAGAATATAAACAGATAATATTTTCCTCGGCCTTTGTTCAAAGGGTTTTATGGCTATACCTGGGGTCTGGTCCGCAAGACCCTAGAAACCTCTCCTACCGATACTTTCATACGTTTCAATGAATTGGAAAATATCAAAATTTTTTACATATTCCTGTGTTCTTTTACTATAGTAATAATTCTACAGATAAAATCAATTCAAAAATAAAATAAAAAAAACCAACAGCATAAAGGCAATTGAAAATATTCAAAAGACGTCATCGAATCTTTTTCTCTTGGCAAGCTATATTTCTAACAATGAATTGTTTTTCTTATTTTGCCTAATCTGTTTTATTGTAAAATACATTATCCAAGTATAAGCAATTAAAAAATAACAAGGAATAAAAACAGACAAAAAGAACAGTTCGAATAAGCAAAATCAATTACTTTAATGTTTTAAGCACTTATTTCTCCGATTGACATCGCCTAATCAAAACTTTCATCAGAACTTTTTTTGTAGAGCATCTAGTAAGCTTTCTAATAGTATTCTTTTGTTTACCAAGATTCTCAACCTTTTTCGAGATATTAAGGAAAATATACAAAGTTACGAAAACTTTTTATGTCTGTTAATAAAATATTTTATTCTAACCCTTCCTTAACTCCAAACGTAACCAAAATTTCAACATATTAGTTTTAATGACAGTAAAACATGCAGAAAATGTTTCAACTGAATCCCATGATTTTAAGTACCCAAACCAAAATCGGTATTCAAAAACTATTTTTCCAATTTTCTCAAAAACGGTTAAAGCTATCGCCTTGAAAATGGTTTCATTCGTTTTCCTAGCCAAAGAAGCCTATAAAACGAGTACATACAAGCTTATGAACTCAAAAACGTAAGCGTTACGATTTTTTTGCGCGAATTTCGCCCCAAACGCCATATTCCAGCGGGCGCATTTTGCTGGTTAACGAACTTGACCTTTCAAATCGAGCGACAGATTTTTGTACCAAATTTCATCAAAATCGGACCATTAGGGAGGCCAGAAATCCGCGAACAGACAAATATATATATATATATATATATATATATATATATATATATATATATATATATATATATATATATATATATATATATAAATATATATATATATATAAATATATACATATATATATATATATATATATATATATATATATATATATATATATATATATATATATATATATATATATATACAAATTTTAACCACCGTTATTTTCGGTCTCTAGGGGTTCTGAAACGCGAAATTTTCTAGTCGGCACTTCCGGATTGTTTCATTGTATCAACCTTATAAGCGGGGTTCCTCCCTATCGGGGAGGGAGGAACCGCGCTAAAACAAACACGTGCATCTCAGTGGAGGTGCCTACATTGTTCCCGAACCGGCCCGATTCGACCGATCCGATGGCCACCGATTTTCGGCCGTTCAAGCTTGTTTGTTTCTAGACCGATTTTGGACCAACGAAGCGAAATAGCGCCAAACGAATTATTGTGTTTCAAAAAGGTCTACAGCCTCTAAATCTTAACCGATTTCAATGCATTTTTTTTTTAAAGGAAAGCAAATAAAATTTAGAAAAACTTTGTCAATTCACATTTTTGGTTTTTGTTTATTTAATTACGTAGAAAGTTGTTTATAACCATCCAATGCTTTCAACCTACTAGCTACCTTTCTTATAAATAATTCTAATATATGAATGCTAACGCTTCTCATACCTCCGATATTCAACTTAATCGAAGGTTTCTATGCTTATTAGGAGGTATTTATTTATTTTTTTTTTCTTTCTTTAATAAATGTTTATTTAAAATCTGTACAATTTATATAGTACAATAATTAATTGTGCTCGTCTTGTGTACATTCAGTGAATAGTATATGGAAGGAGCCAATCATTATTGGCACTTCCTAATATATGCTAACATTCATATTTTCACTGTTTTAACTGCTGCTAGGGTAGCTGGTCACGGGGCCAAACTCTCTTAAGCCTCCTGGGAAGGTCTTTAGGATGGGTCCGAGTGGATAGGGATTGACCTCTAGGATTTGGGTGGGATGACAATTTGGAATGAAACGTTGGGAATCTGGATGTTGCGAGGTCTTTTACGAAGGGGATATTTAGGTCGTTGTGTAGGGTTTTGTTGGAGACATAAAAGGGAGCATTATTTATTAAATTAATCACTCATTTCACTTCAGTACGAGGTCATTGCTGACGAGCTGTGACTAAATCGGAATGGATCGGATCGGGACCGATGTAGGCACTCACGTCGGGAGTTGTCGGTCAAAAGAAATAGGATCGGATCGGATCGGTAGAAATAAGGGTCCTATGTAGGTGAGGCCTACATAGAGTGTTAAGGATTTTGCTTCTCGACTTTATAATCCCTCTTCCCCCTCCAGCTTCTGATCCTAGCACTGTTTACCAGAATTACTGATTAGTTTGGATAGAACCCTATTCCAACTATGTTTCTCAATTTGAAAATACGGCCCTAATTACCACGTCTATCGTCGCGCCTGTTTCTAAGAACTGGGATTCCGTATCTGTAAATTTCAATATCCAGTAGGGCTTAAAAGTCCCCGATGTTGGAAATACAGAGTTCTGTCGTCCTTATTCATTCGTCCTTCCGAAGGAATTGCGGAGCCTTACGTTGGGATTTAAAATTTTATTCCGCCAAAGAATAAATTATTAGCGATCATTAGAAAGACTTGAACTCCGAAACGGATGAAAGGTCTTGAAAAATATCGAAAATGCATTCATCATCACGTGCTAAACATTTCCAGTGAAACCATCACCAAATCTAGGGACCTCACACAGGAATATCCGAAATTGAAAAGCTTTAAAAAAAAAAAAAAAAAAAAAGAAAAAAAAAAAAGGACTAAGTAAATCTTAAAAAATCCATAGCCCTACGAGAGAATGTAAATCTGAATTTAATTGGAAGCAGCGAAGGATGGAATTCATTTAGGGGGAGGGGGTCATGTCCCCCCTCAATCCAGAAGCAACCAATGAAATATTGAAACTGTGGTTATACAATCCAGAGCAAACACGAGCCGGGGTAGCGCTGGATCAATCCCAAACCAGATTTCTCTATTTCAACGACAAGTCTTTGCTGATGGACGTGTTCTATCGGTAGCTGGCGGCATCGGTGGCTATATATATGCACAATCTATGCTAAAGAACATGGAAAATATTTACACAATGAAGACAAACACTACATTTTAGAACATTTCATTCCCCGACAATGTACTCAGAATAAAGCAACATGGTCTGTCGTACTATGTCCGCATTTTGAAAGTTTATTGCTTGCAGTAGGAAATAATAATGTCAAACATAATTTAAAAATTTTGTCGCTCATAAAAATAACTAGGTAAATGAAAAGCAATCACCAGAAAGATACCGAATGCAATATAGTGGATGGATGAAGGAATAAAGTGTACTACCCAAATCATTATTAAAAACTTTTAGTTCAATATTCTACTTTCGGTAGGGACCTCATTGTATCTCAATCCAGAATGGTTTTATTAACCAGAAAATACATGGGCTTTTTCAGTTACCCCATCTTCCACCGAACTAAATTGTTTCCTGGAAAAGACAATATGTCCTTCAATCTATCGGACAACGTGGCTGACAAATCGGTTTAAAAAGCCTCAAACACAGGCTTTGACAATCAAAGGAGTGAAACCGGAACCCTGGAAAGGATATTCCGATATGAAGATTATTTGGAAATTTACTCCCAAATTAATTAGCCTAATTTTATGGATTAAAAAAAATAAAAAGAACAACCCACAATTACTAAAAAAAAATGTCTTTTTCATTTATATATTAGACATTATGCTGAACTGAAACTTCGAACGATTCTTGGCAGGAGCTAAATCGACATCATAAGGTGCAAACCTATGCTGCAGATTTATTCAGGAAGAAAATTGGCTATGAGGACGTGGGCTGCATAGCCGAAGATGGTTCAAAAAGAAGAACAGACAATGCATTCTTAGATCGCCAGGCATCCACCAGAATTATCCTGAACAAAAGTTGAAAATATATAGAGCTAAAGCTCTATAACATATTGAAAAAAGTATAAATACAAATTAGGAACTCATTTTAAAAGAGAAAAAAAATCCGTCACGCAGGAGCTGCATAACTAAGCACTTTCCTCAGAATTTGGGTAGTGTAGACTGCTTTCCAGAACAATTTGCTTAAAATATCCTACATAAATAAAATAAAAACATGAATAGTTATCTTTTAAATTTGTAATGAGTAACTGATCAATTATTAATTTGCTTCCAGAGTTATGTTTACACATGGTACCTATTACACTACGTAATAAATGCAAAAAAACTCATATTATCGTATTTTGATCTAACGCAGGAACAGGATACAGTCACTCTAGTGGTAGAAAGCGCTCCTTGCGGCGGCTTTGTGAACCTACGTCTGACGGGCTTTTCTATTGAAATATATTACAAATTAAACCCCCGCTTTCCAATTGACCGATTCAGCTCATTTTTACAACATTTCTTTCTCATGAGGTACCCACGACGTATACCGCGTTTCGTTACAATACAGCAGAAATTACGACCGGTATGAGTATATTAGGAATTTGGGTCCGGAGTAAACCCCCCCTTCTAATGAACCGATTTAGTTTATTTTTACAACATATATTTACCTGTAGATTACCACTACGAAAACCGAGTTTCGTCGAAATATACCAAAAATCACGGCTGGTAGTGGCGAATTGGTATTGTGGGTCCGGATTAAACCCCCCCTCCTAATGAACCGATTTAGTTTATTTTTACAACACATATTTACCTGTGGATTACCACTACGAATACCGAGTTTCGTCGAAATATACCAAAAATCACGGCTGGTAGTGGCGAATTGATATTGTGGGTCCGGAGTAAACCCCCCCTTCTAATGAACCGATTTAATTCATTTTTATATCTCACTTTTCTCTCTATATTACTACTACGAATACCAAGTTTCGTTGAAATATAACAAATATTACGGCTGACATAGTCAAATTAGTGTTTTGGGTTCGGGGTAAACCCCCCCTTCCGGTGGACCGACTATGGTGGTTAACGAACTCGTTCAATCGTTTGCTAATTGAATGCTATATACCAAGTTTCGTGACGAAAAAACAAAAACTCTGGCCGCTATCGCGTTAACAGACACACACACACACACACACACACATATATATATATATATATATATATATATATATATGCATATATATATATATATATATATATATATATATATGCATATATATATATATATATATATATATAGATATATATAAATTTTAACGGGGGTCATTTTCGCTGTCTACTAGGTAGGATCGATAAAGATTCGAAGAAATTTTTCAAAAATTCCGTCATGAGTCCAACCTCAATAGCTACTTTCCTTCGGAGGAAAGTGCTAAAAGGAGTTGAAAATTTCTACAGATGAACAGTTAACTTTGGTCTTTTTCTGCATCCCGGCACCTTCATTGGTATGTCGTACTTTATTTACTGTTAAAAATCAATTAATATTATTATTAGTGTCTATTCACTTGTACATACCTGATTTAAAATTTGTTTTATGTTTCTATTGATTTTCTAGAACTAATTTCTAGATATACAAGTATTGTTCACTTACGTGTTTCGTAACAACATAATTGTTCTCATATTTTAACAACAAACTGTTCTTTTATATTATTTTCGCGTAAAAGATTCATACCCGATCTAAATATTAGGCTTAATAACAATACACTACAACAGGTAGAAACAATAAAATATTTGGGAATCACATTAGATCGTAAATTAAAATGGAAAGCACATATTACAATCCTACAAATAATATTAAAGGGTATTATTCACTCTCTTTCGGCATATGCAAAATTGAAATGGGGGCTAAATTCAAAAATTCTAAAAATTCTCTACGAAGGAGCTATTCTACCAGCTATGGCTTACGGTATAGAAACTTGGCATAAAGGTCTCGATATAAAAATAAATCTTAAGAAATTAGAAACAGTGCAACGGCTGATAGCATCAAAAATTATCCGTTCTTACAGAACGGTTTCATATGAAGCTTCTTGTGTACTTGCTGACATTATTCCTATTAAACTTCTATGTAATGAAATGACCTCAAAATTCTAAAATTTAATATTCATAATCTCCTCCCATATGGCACATGTAGAAAATAAATTCCCACATCGCAGGGTTAATGCAGTGTGGAAAAAAAAAAAAAAAAACTGTTCTTTTAAAAAAAAATTGATTTGTATTTATAGATCTATCATTTATCTCACTGGAAACCTTTTTTCTGTGTATTAATTCTGTTTTTTCTTTGTTTTTTTGTCATTTTAGCTGACAAAGGCTACCAAAGAGTAGCCGAAACGTCCTAAATATAGATTTTTTACAAAAATCGTATTGATGTTTTCATAGCCGAATCCCAACTAATCCTTGATTGCTTATAAAATAAAATAGGTTGAAAATTATTTGATATTCATTATTTTATATCTCGAGTTTGGAAAATGTTATTGGCGTGATTCTTTCGCTTATTCACTTGTTTTATAGAGTAGATTAAATAAATAATACAATTGTTAAACAATAATTTGTTATATATTTTTTTCAAAACGCATCTGCTCCTAGACCATTATCGCCGCGGCAGCATGGCTGCCAGCCACCTTGCCTTCTTGCAATTAGAAAAGACACAGTGATCTAGACTCATTGGGTAAAGCATTCTTTGTCGGTTTTCTCTTCTTTTTTTTTCCAGTACAAAATAAATACAATTTCAAAATATCTAGCAATAATATTTATTTATAGCAGAATTTGTAAATACAATAACATCCGTTCCCTACGGATGAGAGTTTGAGTGCTTTATACCTTGGGCGTTGCTTGTTTCGCCTTGAGCTGAGACTCGGTCAAGGCGAGGATCTGCCCCAGTAGATCGTGAGGTTTGACGAAGAGTCTGGAGGTGAGAAGGAAGGCGAAGAGAAAGGCCCTGTCCGGGTAGTAATCTAGTGTGGGTACCATATGCTGTATCAGAGCTTCCAGTCTACCTGAGACAAGGTTCCCTTCCCGATAAACCACAGCCTGTAAACAAACAAGTATCATTATAGTAAAGTAGTTAAGATGAAAATATTTTCTTAAAATTGTATAAAAAAGAAAATCGAACTCGCAGGAACTGCGTCATCTTAGCGCGTTTCCGTTCTTATTAGTAGTGTTATTTGGAATTATTAAAAAATAAATAATTTACAATTTCTTCACAGAAGGTATTTGAAAGTAACAAAACTATGTACATTTCACATTTCTTTTGACAAAAGGGAGCCAATAATTCAATTTATCCCTCAAGAAACATCCACTTCATTTGCATTGATTTAATGCTTACTAAATGTAGAAGTTTTTCTATAAATACTGAATCTGTAGTCCAAAATATCGCAAGAAACGTCGGATTCATCGAAAAAAACGGAAGCGCGTTGTTGAACGATTGCGCATTTCTATATATATATCACTGTTTTTAAAGGGACATTTTGTCTATTTTATAATGGCATAATTAGAATTTAATTATCTTGAACAGAGAGAGAGGAGAGAGAGTGTAGAATGAAACAGCATGCCACCCCGACCTCCGAGGCGATTGTAACCGCAAATACATCATATGGCGAACTAGGGTTCCATGAACCGGAATAATATTCCCTATGTCAGCCACTCAGCCGTCGCTGTATAATCCTCATCACTCTACAGAACTGACACCGGCAAACGACATTAAATTTGATTACGTCCAGTAACAGTGGCATTGAGTCAAATTAATAGAGAGCAGGACTCCGGCGATTCTCCAAACTCGCTTTACTATGGAATTATACATGCAAAACATATATTGGCAAAATATACACACGCCAACATATCCCCGCGGATAATATCAAAATATAATTTTTCAAATTTTGCCATAATCGTATTTTTCGCAATATTTGAAGTACAATATCTCAAAAGGGCCTGAGTCGAAAATTATTAAATTTATACAGAGGACACTTTTTTTATGAGAAAAATAAAAGATATCAATTTGGTGACTGAGATTCAACTGATTACAAATTAAAAAATCGAAATAATTTTCGATGAAAATTTTATGAAAAAAAGAAAAATTTCTCAAGCTTGAAACTTCTGCAGGAAGTAGTTCTATAATAAATCTATGCAAGAAAAAAAATTGAAGATGAGTCTTTCATCGTTCTAATAATTTTGCAGCACTAAAACTCCCATTTTTAGTTAAATTTCTATCAATTTTCGTGATTTTTTTTTCTTCAATTTCTATACTATTTAGAAAACACAACGCAGGAACAAAAATAAAGAGCATATCGCTCTAATCATTTTAGTCTTTATTCTGTTTTGAAATCTATGAAATTAAGAGAGTTAGATACATTTACGTAAAACTTGTTTTCGGGCAAAAAGTAGTTAAAATGTCAACTTAAAATGGCCGGCAAAAAAAAAAACTATGACCCAGAAAAATTGTTTACTGCAGGTTTGAACTCACCTAGTTTAGGGGAATAACTGGTAAACAAATTAGGAAAATCAAAAATATCGAGCAACATGGTTACGGTGATCTCTAATGGATTGACCCGTTCGCTTATTATGAAATCAAATCGGAAAGGAATATAATAACGAATGAATGAATGAAAAAAAAAAAACTTTATATCTGGAACTTTGTCCCATAAGAATAAAAGATAAATACAAATGGTTGAATAAACAAATTTAATTTAAAAGTAAATATATACTTAAAGAAGAAACAAAAATGGAAAAAACGAATACCAATAATATTGAGGAATCCTTAAATAATAAAATAAAACATACGTACATATCTACATAAATTATAATAATAAGAATAAGATAGTGATCACGGAGGGATTGTAGAATACTGGAGCAAGAAGAGGATGAGATATTGCAGAAATGATGAAACAATATTCAGAATGAGATGATCACGGAGGGATTGTAGAATACTGGAGCAAGAAGAGGATGAGATATTGCAGAAATGATGAAACAATATTCAGAAGGAGATGATCACGGAGGGATTGTAGAATACTGGAGCAAGAAGAGGATGAGATATTGCAGAAATGATGAAACAATATTCAGAAGGAGATGATCACGGAGGGATTGTAGAATACTGGAGCAAGAAGAGGATGAGATATTGCAGAAATGATGAAACAATATTCAGAAGGAGATGATCACGGAGGGATTGTAGAATACTGGAGCAAGAAGAGGATGAGATATTGCAGAAATGATGAAACAATATTCAGAAGGAGATGATCACGGAGGGATTGTAGAATACTGGAGCAAGAAGAGGATGAGATATTGCAGAAATGATGAAACAATATTCAGAAGGAGATGATCACGGAGGGATTGTAGAATACTGGAGCAAGAAGAGGATGAGATATTGCAGAAATGATGAAACAATATTCAGAAGGAGATGATCACGGAGGGATTGTAGAATACTGGAGCAAGAAGAGGATGAGATATTGCAGAAATGATGAAACAATATTCAGAAGGAGATGAAAATATAATTAAATGGTTCAATATAAAAAATAAATAATTAAATAAATCTTTAAAAATTGGGGGCTATAAAAGGAAATGAATAAAAAATAAATGCATAACATTTATATTCTAGAAAAAAATAAAATCAGCCCCGTGACAGGCTACGAAGGCCCAGATGGATAGATACTGTAGAGGTATCTGATTCATGGCCATACGGCATACTAGGATAATAGTGTGGGCAGTATTATCGTTCATTTTTTCGGATCAAATACAAGTATTCGCAAAACGAGGATAAAATAATCAGAAATTGAGTTATAATCTGTTCAATTTACTCAAATTATTCTAGCTGTCTATTTATCTATCTATGCATATATATATATATATATATATATATATATATATATATATATATATATATATATACACTAGCTGTTACCCAGTGTTCCTTGCTTCAACTACTTTCTGCCTATGACTCGCCCCGTTTCAAGACCTACCTGTATACCCAGTTACGTCAAAATCGGTCAAACCGTGTGAATTTGTTTATATCTGTCAAGTAATTCATAATGCAGCCGTCAGAGGCCAGCACCACAGCAATTCATAAAACAGCCGACAGAGCCCAGCACCAGAGCCTGCGAGTAGATAGCTCTTATCAAAGGAAGGCCATTCCTCCTTAGGTAGACAGTGACTGTTGATATCAAATTGAAATAAACTGCATTACATGATTATGTAATTATGTAAAGTCATCAATGAGTTCGAGTTATTTTAATTATTAAGAACATCAACAAATAAATTTGAGACATTATTCGAAATGGCCGTCAGAATCTGAATAGTGTAGCCAATGGTGAATGGTGAATGGTTCAGTGTAGCCAATTTTTTTTTAACAAAACCTTAGACCTTTTGACCAAACTTTGAAATTTGACTATTTTGACCTATCCTAGGAGATTTCCCGTATCAAGACCTACCTGTGTGCCAAGTTTGGTCAAAATTGGTCAAACGGTGTAGATTTGTATAGGGAACTAACAGACAAACGGACAAACAGACAGACTCGTGATTTATATATATGTGTGTGTGTGTGTGTGTGCGTGCGTGTGTGTGTGCGTGCGTGAGTGCGTGCGTGCGTGCGAGCGTGCGTGCGTGCGTGGTTATGAGACTTGTACATTTCTAATCCATCAGGATTAGGATATCGGGTCGACATCACAAGTAGATTTCTTCTCGTATTTTTGTATTTTTGCAATGAAATAAGGAAGATGTTGTATGACAGTACATTTTTATGGTTGAATGAATAGATATTTCTCTTCTTAAATATAGATACGATTATAAATATATATAATATATTTATATTATAAATATAAATATATTTATAATCTATTCATTCAACCATAAAAATGTACTGTCATACAACATCTTCCTTTCATCCAAAAGAAAAGTCTGAGGTTAAGATGAAATTAAAACGCCTTATTATCAACTAAAACCACAAATATTTCACAAAAACCGCAATTATAAAATTCAAGCAATAATATTCTGTAAAAAAAGTTGTTAAAAAATATGTAAATATTGATTGAGGTCGTTTATATTAATATAAATTATGGAATATGAGGTTTTAATGGGAAATTATCACCGACTTTAATTTTGTTCTAGAGATCTAAATATTACCTAAAGTCTAAAACTTAAGGAGAGGAAATAAATAAATGAAATATTTGTGGTTTGAAGTGACGATCAAAATAAACTGTTTTTAATAAAAATTAATGTTTTGATTTTTTAATATATTATAACAAAATAGTACAATATGGCGTAGAATTTATGACTTTTATGAATGATAGCCAAGAGACCATGTATCTCGCTGTAATAACATTAAGTATACAAAACAGACAAGCTATCATAATCTACAGTTTATGTTGAGGACGAGGCAGCGTTACATTCCCTAAGGACCGATATCGGCTTATCACGTGCACCTCGTATTAAATGTACAACGTGATCGCAGCAAGGGCCCGATAAAAGCAAAACGTATAAAAGCCAACTCACGGCTGTTATAAGGATTCTGCATCATATATTGTAGTAAATTTTCATAACTAACCAATCAAAAGTTTATTACGTTAAGTAAAATATACAAAAACATTTTACTGTTAGTGGCAGGCTTCTAACTATTTATTGATAAATTCTAAATATTTTAAATTTTATTTGACAAATATACAAAAATTTCTAAACAGAAAATATTTGAACGGCAGAAACACTTTATGCTTTATTTATAGGTTTAATTACACCATATGCGCAGTTTCTTAGGACTTTACGACCCCCTCTTCTCGAATAACAAAACACTCAAACACACAACACACTAAAAAAGTCCGACTCGCAGGAACTGCATCATCTTAGCGAGGTTCCGTTCTTCTCCCTAATGTCATTTGGAAAGGTTGAAATAGAAACAGTTATAATTTTGGTTAGACCTTTCATGAAACACTCCTAATTTATGATCCCATATAGGTCACGGCTACAAGGGCCCATACCTCATACCTGGACTCCCTGGCCTTGTCATGATTCGCTCTATAAACACACTACTTACTGTTTCTTATTTTCTTTTACTACAATACAAATTTTACAGATAAATACAATATAAAACAAAAAAAAAAAATTAAAAAATGATTTAAACAAAGACAAAAACCCGGTAAAAATGAACTAATACCATTGTTGAACTCCCTATTATATATATATATATATATATATATATATAAAGAAAAAGATGTCGTAATGCTTGGTTCTTTTTCTGTGTTTACAATTGAACACTAGTTTAAGAAACAATTTATTTACAATATATACAACATATATGTACGTATGCATACATCCATGTGCATGCATACACACACATTTACAAGAAAAAAATAAATAAATAAATAAAATAAAATAATAAAAAAAATAAAAATAAAAATAGAAAAAAAAATAAGAACAAATAAAAGGAACAAATACAGTGTTTATAAAAGTTATGTTATAATGTTGTCTCGGGGCCAGCGCCTTTGGAGACGACGTGGAGGAACATCAGGGATTGTATCAGAGGAGAGGAGATTTCCAAGACGATTCGAATGAGCAGAGAGTTATGTTATAATGTTGTCTCGGGGCCAGCGCCTTTGGAGACGACGTGGAGGAACATCAGGGATTGTATCAGAGGAGAGGAGATTTCCAAGAGGATTCGGATGAGCAGAGAGTTATGTTATAATGTTGTCTCGGGGCCAGCGCCTTTGGAGACGACGTGGAGGAACATCAGGGATTGTATCAGAGGAGAGGAGATTTCCAAGACGATTCGAATGAGCAGAGAGTTTGGTGTGGAATGTTAGGAATCGGGATTTGGCTAGTTCTTGTACGGTTGGGATTTGTAGGTCTCGATGGATAGTAGAATTAGAAACATAAAAAGGAGCATCAAGGATTCTACGGAGGACTTTTGATTGGAAGCGCTGTATTATATTGCGCTGCAAAACAAATACATCTGAAGTTTTAAGACCTTATTTCTCCGATTGACATCGCCCGATCGAAAATATTCTCAAAACATTAATTGTAGAGAATTTAGTACGCTTTCTAAATTATAGATAGATAGAATAATTAGATAGGATTTAGAAGATAGGTAGATAGAATAGTTTCTATCTACTTACCACGATTTACAAACTGTTCTAGAGATATTAAGACTGTTCATGTCTCTTAATAAAATATTTTATTCTAATCCTTCCTTAACTCAAAACTTAACCAAAATTTAATCGTCTTCGTTTATATAAATTTCAAGCATGCAGAGAATTTTTTAACTGCATCCCACGATTCTAAGTACCCAAACCAAAAACGTATTTCAACTACTATTTTGCCAATTTTCTCGAACACGGTTAAAGCTATCGCCTTAAAAATGGTTTCATTCCTTTTCCTATAGTAACGAGTACTTGCAAGCATATGAAGTAAGCGCAACGATTTTTTTCGCGCGAATTTCACTTCAAAACCCATGTTCCTGTGGGCGGATTCTGCTGGTTAACAAACTTGACCTTTCAAATAAGACGATTTGTGTACGAAATTTCAAAACCGGACCATTTTTGAGGGGTCCAGAGAGCGAACAGACACACACACACACACGCACGCACACACACATACACACAGACACTCACACAAACACATATACATATATATATATATAAATTTTAACCACCGTTACTTTCGGTCTCTAGGGGTTCTGAAATGCAAGATTTTCTCCAAAACGAAGCAAAAACAAGCAAATCTCTAAAGGACTTTTTGTCTTAGCTTTTGGTCCCCAACACGCTCATGAAGTTTTGCCATTTAAAATCGAGACTCCCTCTGCATACAAAATTGAATCACGGTTATTTTCGTTCTCTAAGGGTTGTGAAACGAAATTTTTTCTAGGAGGCACTTCCGGATTGCATCATGAGGTCAACCTTATAAGCGGGGCTCCTCCCTATGGAGGGAGGGAAGAACCGCGCTAAAATGCACTACCCACACAAAGTGGTAAAACAAAACCCCATTCTAGACGTCTACAAATCTGGAGTGAGGTCTGCATCAAAGGGAATAATTTCCAGACCTTGACATAGGAAGCAGTGCGAGCGGTGCTCCTATCGCATGTTAGGCCGTAAGATTAAGGATATTTAAGAAGTGTACAATCAAGCACTGGCTTCAGCTTGGAGGAGAGTTATCCTTCTCCCGCTCCTGTCAGGAAGTGGCCAAGAAATACAACAAAAAGTCCGTCACGCAGGAGCTGCATAACTAAGCACTTGCCTCAGAATTTGGGTAGTGTAGACTGCTTTCCAGAACAATTTGCTTAAAATATCCTACATAAATAAAATAAAAACGTGAATAGTTCTCATTTTGTAATGAGTAACTGATCAATTATTAATTTGCTTCCAGAGTTATTTTACACATGGTACCTACTACACTACGTAAGAAATGCAAAAAAACTCATATTATCGTATTTTGATCTAACGCAGGAACAGGATACAGTCCCTCTAGTGCTAGAAAGCGCTCCTTGCGGCGGCTTTGTGAACCTACGTCTGCCGGCTTTTGTATTCAAATATATTACAAATTAAACCCCCGCTTTCCGATTGACCGATTCAGCTCATTTTTACAACACTTCTTTCTCATGAGTTACCCACGACGTATACCGCGTTTCGTTACAATACAGCAGAAATTACGACCGGTATGAGTATATTAGGAATTTGGGTCCGGAGTAAACCCCCCCTTCTAATGAACCGATTTAGTTTATTTTTACAACACATATTTACCTGTAGATTACCACTACGAGTACCGAGTTTCGTCGAAATATACTAAAAATCACGGCTGGTAGTGGCGAATTGGTATTGTGGGTCCGGAGTAAACCCCCCTCCTAATGAACCCATTTCGTTTATTTTTACAACACATATTTACCTGTGGATTAGCACTACGAATACCGAGTTTCGTCGAAATATACCAAAAATCACGGCTGGTAGTGGCGAATTGGTATTGTGGGTCTGGAGTAAACCCCCCCTTCTAATGAACCGATTTAGTTCATTTTTATATATCACTTTTCTCTCTATATTAACACTACGAATACCAAGTTTCGTTGAAATATAACAAATATTACGGCTGACATAGTCAAATAAGTGTTTGGGTTCGGGGTAAACCCCCCCTTCCGGTGGACCGACTTTGGTGGTTAACGAACTCGTTCAATCGTTTGCTAATTGAATGCTATATACCAAGTTTCGTGACGAAAAAACAAAAACTCTGGCTGCTATCGTGTTAACAGACATATATATATATATATATATATATATATATATATATATATATATATATATATATATATATAAATTTTAACGGGGGTCATTTTCGGTGTCTACTAGGTAGGATCGATAATGATTTGAAGAAATTTTTCAAAAATTCCGTCATGAGTCAACCTCAATAACTACTTTCCTTCGGAGGAAAGTGCTAAAAGCATACAATGGGCTGGATATACGCATAGTCCAATCGTACAAGTGTATTACCTCGCCACCAAAAGCGGACTAGAAAACAACACGCTGTACACCCAGATGCTGCGTAAATCACCCGATACTTCTTCAATATACAGTAAATGAACGTATGTACATAAACATATACAAATCATTTATTTCACTTGGCTAAAAATCCCCCGAACTAAATCGACTCCCCAGAAAACAGAGTAAACCCGCGCCGATAATAATAATAAAAACAAATAAGAAAAATCAATAAATACCAATGAGTACTAAAATCTATAATTACCTAATAAACAAAAAATAAATAAAATGAAAATATATATTAAATAAAACAAGATATCTGAAAAGAGATAATAATGTCGCCGATAAAACAATATACCCTTCCACATTAAACAATGTACCCTTCCACATTAAACAATGTACCCTTCCACATTAAACAATGTGCCCTTTCGCATTAAACAATGTGCCCTTTCGTATTAAACAATGGTCGCCTCCGCATTAAACAATGTGCCCTTTCGCATTAAACAATGAGCCCTTTCGTATTAAACAATGTTCGCCTCCGCATTAAACAATGTGCCCTTTCGCATTAAACAATGTGCCCTTTCGTATTAAACAATGGTCGCCTCCGCATTAAACAATGTACCCTTCCACATTAAACAATGTGCCCTTTCGTATTAAACAATGGTCGCCTCTGCATTAAACAATGTGCCCTTTCGCATTAAACAATGTACGACTCCACATTGAACAATGGACCTACGTCATATGGTCGACGTCATAACCGGGTTTCCTCCCTATGGATACAAGCACTAAAAGGCGGGGTTCGATTTTAGCATATCAATGTTTAATCCATTTGCGTAGTGTGTTTCCAGGAAAGTCGGGGGTCCGACCAATCTATTTATATATATATATATATATATATATATATATATATATATATATATATATATATATATATCAGGTAACGCAAAAAGTCCTGTCGTTTTTTTGAAATAGGGTAAAAATAGAGCAAAACAATATTTCAAATAAGATTTATTCCTCGAAATAGTCACCCCCACTCTCCAAAGACTTCTTCCAACGTACCTCAATGTCACAAACTCGTTTTTTATAACACACAGCTGGTATGGATGAAAAAAACAGTTTCTAAGGTGTTTTTCAAGGTCGTCGCATCCGCGAACGTTTTTCTCTGCTTACGGTTGAGCTCTGAACAGATGGTAATCAGATGGTGACAAATAAGAGGAATGCGTATGGGACGTGAGATAGAGTTTCCCAGTTAATCGCTAAGAGTTTGTCCCGTGTGAACTTGCGGTCAGTCCGTTTTTGGGGAACCCACTTATCAAGTTTTTTGGTCTTACAAATTTGATTTAGGTGATTTCTGATGGTTGAGTCGGAAAAATTAAATTGTCCAGCGATTTCTGAGCACGTTTGTCGTGGTCTGAATGAATGATTTCTGTCAGGGCGTCGTCATCTTCAACTTTCGGCCTTCTACTTCGAGGTTTATCCATGAGAGATTCATCCCCCCTACGAAATTTTGCAAACCAGAATTGCGCCCTCCGATCTGAGAGAGCATCCTCTCCAAACACCTGAAGCAGTTTACGAGCAGCCTCGGAGGCTTTTAGGCTAAATTTTAACTCGTAGAGTAAAATCGAGCGAATTCGCGTTTCAAGAGAAATCATTGTAAACATCTTTTTTCCAGCTCAGAACGTCGACTGGATTAAAGTTAAAGTAGTCCAGTTTACTACCAAAACCAGCATCTTCTAATCCTACAAGGTTACTCTTTATTTATCATTATGGTATTAAAGTAAGAAATTTGTAAACATGGGATTTAAAATAATACGACAGGACTTTTTGCGTTACCTGGTATATATATACATATATATATATACACATACACACGCATACAAATATATATATATATATATATATATATATATATATTCACTTAAGCTTCACTTAACACTTAGTGTTTGTTTCATATATATCTGTTAAATAATAAATTAATACGTTATGCCAATGTAAAGAATCACTTCGAACATTTCATGAACTATTGTTAACACTTTGACTGTGGGAGCTGTAAACCTGAATCACAAAAAAAATTATGTTTAAGAATCCCAGCAGCCTGTATGCTTGTTCCTCGATGGCTATACGTCTAATACGTGTATAGACTCTATACACGTATTAGACGTAGTATATCTCTATACTACAGAGAAGCATTACTGTAAAGTAGATTTTCTTTTAAAATACCTATACGACGGTGTTTACAATTTAAAAAAAAAAAAAAAAACAACAGATATATCCAAACGTCTCCAATTCAAAGTCCTCTTTAAAATCCACAACGCTCCTTTCTACGTCTCAACTTGACTATCCACCGAGACACTGATACACCCTTTGTCCATGATTTAGCCAAATCCCGATTCCTGATTTTTTTCTGTAAACTCCCAGCGCACAATAATATTCTTGGCAGATCCCTCTCTTCCAATGTCTTCCCAGATAATCCTCCTCGCCGCCTCCGCCGCCATTGGCCACGAGACAACTTAGTGCAAGAAATTTTGTAAATAGAGTGCATACTTCAAACGAGTTACATTAAAATAAGATAAGACCAGAGTTTCATTGAGAGTAGGATTAATGTCTGCCTTCTCCCTTCATGTTTTCTTTATGTTGTCTATTTTTGAACAAATTTACTTATTGTACTTATTTGTACAGATTGTAAATTATCAATAAAAGGAAAAAAAAGTAATGATATATCCAAAAATTCTGGCCTAAGTCACTATCCACGCGGACGAAGTCGCCGGCACACCTAATATATATATATATATATATATATATATATATATATATATATATATATATATATATACATATTCGTACGTAGCTCAGCTTTCAATAATATCGAAGCTTTTTAAAGAAATACTATGGAGAAATGAGCCAAAACGGCAGAAATGTCATGTTCGTTTGCAGGAAACGATTCGATGCACTTAGGTCGCATTTGGGCGTAAATGAGAACAAGTTGGAACATGTGTCAGGCACTTGATTAAGAGCATAAATGATAACCAACACACACATAACCCCCGGGACCACGTCCATTTGTTCCAATTAGTGGGGGCACTTCATACACCCCAACACCAGCCCAGATGTCTGTTGGAAATTTAACGCGAGGAGCGGTTGTGACAACTCACCAGAATAATTGGCAGCTCTGACGGAATCCGATCTAAATGTCAGAATATCTCTACTTACTAATGTCTTATATTATTATGCCTACTTATATATGGTGATTTTCGGAATGGTGGGGGCAGTTCAAAATGTTTGCCAGGAAAGCACACTAAAAGCAGGAACAGAGAGCGACAATAGCACGTGACCGCGACGTGGGATAAAGATACCCGCCGACGAGTTAACTCGTCTTGAGGCCCTAAAGGGTTAAAGATTGTCTAAAATATCTTAAGGTATTAGACACATACAGGGTGTCCTCGCTTCCTCCCGAAAAGAAACTTCGAGAATCTATGCTGAATGAAAAAAATGGGGTCTTTTTTACTTGGTTAACACAAATATAAATTAATTTAAATTGCAATATTATCATGTGATTCTATTGTCACACAGTGATTACATGTTCAACAACGTACTTGTAAACATACTCACGCGCAGGGATGTAAAATTGGGAAATAAAGAACTCTCATTTGAAATTTTGATAAACTATTTGTTCAAAAATAATTTTAAATTATAAGGGCCTCCTCACCCATCGTAACCTGTCGCTTACGGGCGTACGTCCCATGCGTTTCCGCTCGCTCGGAGAATTAGAATTCTATTAATTTTAGCGAGTTGGATTGACTAGAGTTTTGATATAATCTTGAGCGAGCGTGGCGAGCTGAAACTCATAGCAGGTAGGCCCATAATGCGAAAAAAATATATAAATTAAAAAGTCGTTCTCAACTAAATAACCAAATACGTTAAGTGTTAAAAAGTCCGTCACGCAGGAGCTGCATAACTAAGCACTTTCCTCAGAATTTGGGTAGTGTAGACTGCTTTCCAGAACAATTTGCTTAAAATATCCTGCATAAATAAAATAAAAACATGAACAGTTCTCTTTTAAATTTGTAATGAGTAACTGATCAATTAATAATTTGCTTCCAGAGTTATGTTTACACATGGTACCTATTACACTACGTAATAAATACAAAAAACCTCATATTATCGTATTTTGATCTAATGCAGGAACAGGATACAGTCACTCTAGTGGTAGAAAGCGCTCCTTGCGGCGGCTTTGTGAACCTACGTCAGACGGGCTTTTCTATTGAAATATATTACAAATTAAACCCCCGCTTTCCGATTGACCGATTCAGCTCATTTTTACAACACTTCTTTCTCATGAGTTACCCACGACGTATACCGCGTTTCGTTACAATACAGCAGAAATTACGACCGGTATGAGTATATTAAGAATTTGGGTCTAGAGTAAACCCCCCCCCCCTTCTAATGAACCGATTTAGTTTATTTTTACAACACATATTTGCCTGTAGATTACCACTACGAATACCGAGTTTCGTCGAAATATACCAAAAATCACGGCTGGTAGTGGCGAATTGGTATTGTGGGTCCGGAGTAAACCCCCCCTCCTAATGAACCGATTTAGTTTATTTTTACAACAGTTATTTACCTGTGGATTACCACTACGAATACCGAGTTTCATTGAAATATACCAAAAATCACGGCTGGTAGTGGCGAATTGGTATTGTGGGTCCGGAGTAAACCCCCCCTTCTAATGAACCGATTTAGTTCATTTTTATATCTCACTTTTCTCTCTATATTACCACTACGAATACCAAGTTTCGTTGAAATATAACAAATATTACGGCTGACATAGTCAAATTAGTGTTTTGGGTTCGGGGTAAACCCCCCCTTCCGGTGGACCGACTTTGGTGGTTAACGAACTCGTTCAATCGTTTGCTAATTGAATGCTATATACCAAGTTTCGTGACGAAAAAACAAAAACTCTGGCCGCTATCGTGTTAACAGACACATATATATATATGCATATATATATATATATATATATATAGATATATATAAATTTTAACGGGGGTCATTTTCGGTGTCTACTAGGTAGGATCGATAAAGATTTGAAGAAATTTTTCAAAAATTCCGTCATGAGTCCAACCTCAATAGCTACTTTCCTTCGGAGGAAAGTGCTAAAATATTATAATTGATAACATATGTTTTTATTGAAAAATGAATTTGCGTAAACGAAGTAAAGTAGACCCAAAAAAAGTCCTTTGCATATATCTCGTTTTTGCTTCGTTTTCCAGAAAAACGCAAAAGCAAAAACACAATTGTAAAAAGGCATTCTTTCATAATGCCTATAATCATATATCTAATCATAACAACAAAAAATCCTCTTGGTGGAAAAGAATTACTTACGCCATGCAAAGCTGCAAGTTATATATGATATATTATTTAAAATAGGCGCTTTACCTCGAAGGAAAGTGCTTAAACAGAAAACAAAAAAATCTTAATACAAATAAATATTCATTTCTCAAAACATTTTAAATTTAAAATGGACGAATAGGTATATAATTATAAAATACCAATTTCTTCTTCTAATAATTCTAAATAATAATGTTAGAAACTTGCTTCTGCTGTAATCTGTTCACGGGCTAACCTGATGCGACAGATGAGGTAATCCCTTGAGTTAATTTGTCTCCATTAATGAGAAATAAAAAAAATATTTTTTTAACGATTTTTATATCTGCCTTAAGAAAGACTGCCTTTTCATGATTTTTTTTTTTTTTTTTTTTTTTTTTTTTTTTTTTCATTTTATAGGAAACGAAGCAAAAACGAGATATATGACACCTTTCTTTTGCCGTCCTGCATCGATTCCCGAAGCATTACCGTTTATTGGGGACACCCTGTGTAGCTGATATTTCTAGGTTTAGGCAGAGGTGTTAGTGAGTGAGAAGAGTCATATGCTACTATTATTTTTAATTTTATGTAATATTTTGTGTAATGTTCAGAAATGCAGCCTCCACGAAACGGGACGGTCCTCCCTCTCCTCCATGGCCCTGAAGAAGGCAAGCACTTCAAGCCGAAACGTTGGAAAAATAAAACTCATTTTAGCTATAAAATGTAGTTTTTATTTAATCACATGACCGAAACCCGATGATCTACAACTATTTTAATTTTAATTATTTTATTTTTCAACATTCTGGCCTTTAACACGAGGCAATCTATAGCCCACCACCCCTGCTAAATATCAATAATGGAGTAGAGAATGTTTTCAAATGACATGTACATGATTCAACCTGCCAAAGGTCTCGAAATAGCATCTTCTTAACCCATTCGGGACTGTAGACTGATAAATCTGTTCAAGCGTGCCGATCCCCATGGCCTGTAGAGTGATAAATCTGTTCAAGCGTGCCGATCCCCATGGCCTGTAGACTGATAAATCAGTTCTAGCGTGCCGATCCCCATGGCCTGTAGACTGATAAATCAGTTCAAGCGTGCCGATCCCCATGGCCTGTAGACTGATAAATCAGTTCAAGCGTGCCGATCCCCAAGGCCTGTAGACTAATAAATCAGTTCAAGCGTGCCGATCCCCATGGCCTGTAGACTGATAAATCAGTTCTAGCGTGCCGATCCCCATGGCCTGTAGAGTGATAAATCAGTTCTAGCGTGCCGATCCCCACGGCCTGTAGAGTGATAAATCTGTTCAAGCGTGCCGATCCCCATGGCCTGTAGACTGATAAATCAGTTCAAGCGTGCCGATCCCCATGGCCTGTAGACTGATAAATCTGTTCAAGCGTGCCGATCCCCATGGCCTGTAGACTGATAAATCAGTTCAAGCGCGCCGATCCCCATGGCCTGTGGTCTTATAAATCAGTTCAAGCGTGCCGATCCCCATGGCCTGTAGACTGATAAATCAGTTCAAGCGTGCCGATCCCCGTGGCCTGTAGACTAATAAATCAGTTCAAGCGTGCCGATCCCCATGGCCTGTAGACTGATAAATCAGTTCTAGCGCGCCGATCCCCATGGCCTGTAGACTAATAAATCTGTTCAAGCGCGCCGATCCCCAAGGCCTGTAGACTAATAAATCAGTTCTAGCGCGCCGATCCCCATGGCCTGTAGACTAATAAATCAGTTCTAGCGCGCCGATCCCCAAGGCCTGTAGACTAATAAATCAGTTCAAGCGTGCCAATCCCCATGGCCTGTAGACTAATAAATCAGTTCTAGCGCGCCGATCCCCAAGGCCTGTAGACTAATAAATCAGTTCAAGCGCGCCGATCCCCGTGGCCTGTAGCTTGATATACCAGTTCGGAGCACACCTATCCCCGTTCCCTGTAGACTGATATATCAGTTCAAGCGCGCCGATCCACATGGCCTGTAGAGTGATAAATCAGTTCAAGCGCGCCGATCCCCACGGCCTGTAGACTGATAAATCAGTTCAAGAGCGCCGATCCCCAAGGCCTGTAGACTAATAAATCAGTTCAAGCGCGCCGATCCTCATGGCCTGTAGACTGATAAATCAGTTCTAGCGCGCCGATCCTCATGGCCTGTAGACTGATAAATCAGTTCAAGCGCGCCGATCCCCGTGGCCTGTAGACTAATTAATCAGTTCGCTCTTTCCAGCCTTGTTGACCTTGTTATTAGTTCTGACCCTAGCTCCATCTACTGGATGATGGAACATGTTCTAGTACTTTTCCTTGCCACTAAAGTTCATTCAAATACATTTTATACACTTGTACGGACTCTTTACTACCCCTTGTCCTTCGTCTACCCAACTTTATGACTATACCTGTCCTTCCAGTTTTAGCCTTCAGTCTGATTATGAAGGAAATATTAGATAGTGGTGTGGACTACTCCGGGTACTTCAGGTGTGAATATTGGATGATAGGAAACGTTAAAAAAAAATTATATGTTTAAAGAAACAGTAAACGGGACAGCTAAAAAGCCCTGGACTCTCAGGCTGCCAGGCCCGCAATACGCTCGTATTAGGTAACCCCTAAAACGTTAAGGAGGAATCCAATACACACTTATTATTATTGTTGTGGTAGGTTTTCTTCTTAGTCACCTAGGATAAATTCTTTCGGGGGCAATTTTTATTATTCTGGTTTGAGTTTTTTCCCATATTTTTGGGTTTCAATTCTTGACGGGGGATTTTTGTCCAAACGAAATAAATAATAATAATAATAATAATCCATACATACAGACAGACAGTTGGTAGACGTTTTTGACCTAGCCTACGATACTTCCCGGATCAAGACCTACCTGTGAGCCAAGTTTGGTCAAAATCGGTCAAACGGTGTGGATTTGTATATGGAACAAACAGACACGTGATTTTTATATATAAAGATAAGTTAATAAATCCATAGCAATTTTTTCCCCATAATTTGAACGTTTGAGCAGTTTTTTACATACCGCCTTGGAATGAACGTTCTGTAATGTTCCTACTATGGAAAGAATTTGATACTGTCTTTTCAGCAACCAGCAATAATCAGCTGTCATATTTATATTCCACTTTCCCTGGTGGCGTCTTTCCATTTCCTTTATATTCTGATGAAATCTTTCACCATGCCCCTCACTGACTCAGCGGAGATTTTCGGGAAAAAAATTCAAAATGAGAATGCAGGAAATGTATTTTCACACTCATATTGCATCCCAGCTTTATACCATATTTTTGTAATTTCCCAGTTTTTTAAGACAATCTTAAAACAGATCAATGCCTCTTTTTTCAGCATATTTCATCATGTTTTCAAATAAGTCATCAGAAATAAACTTTATAATTGTTGGCCAAAAAAATACTCTCTCTTTAAGTTTAGCATCAGATATTCCAAGGAACTTCTTGCAGCATAAATTGGTAGCATCAGTCATTCTTATTCAAAGACTTCACATATTGCGTCATTTGGCCTAATTCTGTGTACAAATGTGGCAAAAGAACATACTTAAGGTCCACAAGACATTCATGAATTACATTTTTTATTCCTGGCATGAGACTGTCTCTTAGCTTCCAATTTTAGTGTTGCCTGATTGTCGGCCTAGTAGCATGCCAATCTGGAATTCTCAGAGGGACACTTAATATTATCCCAGCAAGCAGTTCTACTTGACTGACGCAGCTAGAATCGTAAGAAAATTTCTTAATGCCCATAATTAGTAATAAAAACATATTTTTTTATAAATAAAAATCATTCTTTTTACTGGTTGGAACTATCCCCCAGTAAAAATAGTCTCCAGTAATCTGAGAGACCCCACCCCAGAAGTAACTTCCATGTAAACTGCAGTTTTAGTATGTCTGCATTAGTCCGTTCAATCAACACGAGCTAGCTCCAATGTTCTGATGAAGATTGGATGTGGAATAGAGAATGCCCTTCTGGATCCTATGGATTGTCCACATATTGGACTCCGCGTCCAACTGATAGCTTTAATTTCTTCTAGTCCAATCTACGACACTGATTCCAGAAACCAATTTTCTCGTCGTTCGTAAAGTTCACACTTTTTCAGTCCAGGGATTCACAATATTTTATAGATAGATTCACCAGAACATTTTAAGGACTTCTAAAGTTTAATTATATTTCACTATTGATACTTAAACGACCCTTTAAAATCTAGCGAAATACACGTAAGGTTAAAAAATTCACTACACAATTTTAATCAAATTTGTTTTGTTTGTGTGTGTTTGTGTGTGTGTGTGTGTGTGTGTGTGTGTGGATTTGCTCCTTCCAAAAGTGTTATTATTATTACTATTTCTTATTCAATTTTTTTTTCGTATTTTCTTATTTTTTATTTAGTAATTTTTATTTATAATATTACAACCTGAATACCCGTGCTTCGTCACAGCAGGTAAGTAGTTATTTTATTGCGTTAAGTGATGTATCATCAAAATTAACACTCCTACTTAATTTTGTATAGTTTATTATCACACGGTTCCCGTCATACTATTTGTTATTCATCAATAGATAAGTAATCAAAGTATAATGTTTCTTGACACGGGACGCTCCGAACCTGTATCAACAAAGAGATAACTTAGAGATACCCAGTTATCTATAGGTTACCAGTAATAGAAGTTTAACCCGTACCGGTAGAAACTCGTTGTCATTAATAAATGAACGCTAAAATTTAAAACTTTATGTTTCCAAGATGTCATTAGGAAACACACAATATATTAGCGAGCATTATCAATAAGTGTTCTGCCTGGTAATGCTAATGGGTGAGGAGGCTGTGCAAGGGTTCGGGATATTATTACCTCGGATGGACCATCACCAGGTAAAGAACAGCGTAAAATCACAGTCCATTTCTAGTAATTCAAGGTCGGCCATCATAGCTGAAATTAACCGCAATTCAAAATAATACTATGAAATAGATACAGTACAACAGCTGTTCTGTTATCGTCCTAGCAACGCACGCTGTCAGTAGGCTTGCCTGCTCTAACCAACTAAAACTTCAAACCCTTCTAAAATACTTAAAAATTCGAATATCAAAAAATCCTTTCTTAGGGAGTGTTTTCATGCTAAAGGAAGTGTCCTTGCAAAATTTCAAGTCAAGTGGTATGGGCTGGGCGATGGTAGGTCAGTGAGTGAGTGGTATGGGCTGGGCGATGATAGGTGAGTGAGTGAGAGAGTGGTATGGGCTGGGCGATGATAGGTGAGTGAGTGAGTGGTATGGGTTGGGCGATGATAGTTCCGTGAGTGAGTGAGTGAGTGGTATGAGCTGGGCGATGATAGGTCAGTGAGTGGTATGGGTTGGGCGATGATAGGTCAGTGAGTGAGTGAGTGAGTGGTATGGGCTGGGCGATGATAGGTCAGTGAGCGAGTGAGTAAGTGGTATGGGCTGGGCGATGATAGGTCAGTGAGTGAGTGAGTGAGTGGTATGAGCTGGGCGATGATAGGTCCGTGAGTGAGTGAGTGAGTGGTATGGGCTGGGCGATGATAGGTCAGTGAGTGAGTGAGTGAGTGGTATGGGCTGGGCGATGATAGGTCAGTGAGTGAGTGGTATCGGTTGGGCGATGATAGGCCCGTGAGTGAGTGAGTGAGTGGTATGATAGGTCCGTGAGTGAGTGAATGAGTGGTATGGGCTGGGCGATGATAGGTCCGTGAGTGAGTGGTATGAGCTGGGCGATGATAGGTCAGTGAGTGAGTGGTATCGGTTGGGCGATGATAGGCCCGTGAGTGAGTGAGTGAGTGGTATGATAGGTCCGTGAGTGAGTGAATGAGTGGTATGGGCTGGGCGATGATAGGTCCGTGAGTGAGTGGTATGAGCTGGGCGATGATAGGTCAGTGAGTGAGTGGTATCGGTTGGGCGATGATAGGCCCGTGAGTGAGTGAGTGAGTGGTATGATAGGTCCGTGAGTGAGTGAATGAGTGGTATGGGCTGGGCGATGATAGGTCCGTGAGTGAGTGAGTGAGTGGTATGAGCTGGGCGATGATAGGTCCGTGAGTGAGTGAGTGAGTGGTATGGGTTGGGCGATGATAGGTCAGTGAGTGAGTGAGTGAGTGGTATGAGCTCGGCGATGATAGGTCCGTGAGTGAGTGAGTGAGTGGTATGGGCTGGGCGATGATAGGTCCGTGAGTGAGTGAGTGAGTGGTATGAGCTGGGCGATGATAGGTCCGTGAGTGAGTGAGTGAGTGGTATGAGCTGGGCGATGATAGGTCCGTGAGTGAGTGAGTGAGTGGTATGGGCTGGGCGATGATAGGTCCGTGAGTGAGTGAGTGAGTGGTATGGGCTGGGCGATGATAGGTCCGTGAGTGAGTGGTATGGGCTGGGCGATGATAGGTCCGTGAGTGGTATGAGCTGGGCGATGATAGGTCCGTGAGTGAGTGAGTGAGTGGTATGGGCTGGGCGATGATAGGTCAGTGAGTGAGTGGTATGGGCTGGGCGATGATAGGTCCGTGAGTGAGTGAGTGAGTGGTATGGGCTGGGCGATGATAGGTCAGTGAGTGAGTGAGTGAGTGGTATGGGCTGGGCGATGATAGGTCCGTGAGTGAGTGGTATGGGCTGGGCGATGATAGGTCAGTGAGTGAGTGAGTAAGTGGTTTGGGCTGGGCGATGATAGGTCCGTGAGTGAGTGAGTGAGTGGTATGAGCTGGGCGATGATAGGTCAGTGAGTGAGTGAGTGAGTGGTATGGGCTGGGCGATGATAGGTCCGTGAGTGAGTGAATGAGTGGTATGGGCTGGGCGATGATAGGTCAGTGAGTGAGTGGTATGAGCTGGGAGATGATAGGTCAGTGAGTGAGTGAGTGAGTGGTATGGGCTGGGCGATGATAGGTCAGTGAGTGAGTGAGTGAGTGGTATGGGCTGGGCGATGATAGGTCAGTGAGCGAGTGAGTAAGTGGTATGGGCTGGGCGATGATAGGTCAGTGAGTGAGTGAGTGAGTGGTATGAGCTGGGCGATGATAGGTCCGTGAGTGAGTGAGTGAGTGGTATGGGCTGGGCGATGATAGGTCAGTGAGTGAGTGAGTGAGTGGTATGGGTTGGGCGATGATAGGTCCGTGAGTGAGTGAGTGAGTGAGTGGTATGGGCTGGGCGATGATAGGTCCGTGAGTGAGTGGTATGAGCTGGGCGATGATAGGTCAGTGAGTGAGTGGTATCGGTTGGGCGATGATAGGCCCGTGAGTGAGTGAGTGAGTGGTATGAGCTGGGCGATGATAGGTCCGTGACTGAGTGAGTGAGTGGTATGGGTTGGGCGATGATAGGTCCGTGAGTGAGTGAGTGAGTGGTGTGGGCTGGGCGATGATAGGTCCGTGAGTGAGTGAGTGAGTGGTATGGGTTGGGCGATGATAGGTCCGTGAGTGAGTTAGTGAGTGGTATGAGCTGGGCGATGATAGGTCCGTGAGTGAGTGAGTGAGTGGTATGGGTTGGGCGATGATAGGTCCGTGAGTGAGTGAGTGAGTGGTATGAGCTGGGCGATGATAGGTCCGTGAGTGAGTGAGTGAGTGGTATGGGTTGGGCGATGATAGGTCAGTGAGTGAGTGAGTGAGTGGTATGAGCTGGGCGATGATAGGTCCGTGAGTGAGTGAGTGAGTGGTATGGGTTGGGCGATGATAGGTCCGTGAGTGAGTGAGTGAGTGGTATGAGCTGGGCGATGATAGGTCCGTGAGTGAGTGAGTGAGTGGTATGGGTTGGGCGATGATAGGTCAGTGAGTGAGTGAGTGAGTGGTATGAGCTGGGCGATGATTGGTCCGTGAGTGAGTGAGTGAGTGGTATGGGCTGGGCGATGATAGGTCCGTGAGTGAGTGAGTGAGTGGTATGAGCTGGGCGATGATAGGTCCGTGAGTGAGTGAGTGAGTGGTATGGGCTGGGCGATGATAGGTCCGTGAGTGGTATGAGCTGGGCGATGATAGGTCCGTGAGTGAGTGAGTGAGTGGTATGGGCTGGGCGATGATAGGTCAGTGAGTGAGTGGTATGGGCTGGGCGATGATAGGTCCGTGAGTGAGTGAGTGAGTGGTATGGGCTGGGCGATGATAGGTCAGTGAGTGAGTGAGTGAGTGGTATGGGCTGGGCGATGATAGGTCCGTGAGTGAGTGAGTGAGTGGTATGAGCTGGGCGATGATAGGTCCGTGAGTGAGTGAGTGAGTGGTATGAGCTGGGCGATGATAGGTCCGTGAGTGAGTGAGTGAGTGGTATGGGCTGGGCGATGATAGGTCCGTGAGTGAGTGAGTGAGTGGTATGGGCTGGGCGATGATAGGTCCGTGAGTGAGTGGTATGGGCTGGGCGATGATAGGTCCGTGAGTGGTATGAGCTGGGCGATGATAGGTCCGTGAGTGAGTGAGTGAGTGGTATGGGCTGGGCGATGATAGGTCAGTGAGTGAGTGGTATGGGCTGGGCGATGATAGGTCCGTGAGTGAGTGAGTGAGTGGTATGGGCTGGGCGATGATAGGTCAGTGAGTGAGTGAGTGAGTGGTATGGGCTGGGCGATGATAGGTCCGTGAGTGAGTGAGTGAGTGGTATGGGCTGGGCGATGATAGGTCAGTGAGTGAGTGAGTGAGTGGTTTGGGCTGGGCGATGATAGGTCCGTGAGTGAGTGAGTGAGTGGTATGAGCTGGGCGATGATAGGTCAGTGAGTGAGTGAGTGAGTGGTATGGGCTGGGCGATGATAGGTCCGTGAGTGAGTGAATGAGTGGTATGGGCTGGGCGATGATAGGTCAGTGAGTGAGTGGTATGAGCTGGGAGATGATAGGTCAGTGAGTGAGTGAGTGAGTGGTATGGGCTGGGCGATGATAGGTCAGTGAGTGAGTGAGTGAGTGGTATGGGCTGGGCGATGATAGGTCAGTGAGCGAGTGAGTAAGTGGTATGGGCTGGGCGATGATAGGTCAGTGAGTGAGTGAGTGAGTGGTATGAGCTGGGCGATGATAGGTCCGTGAGTGAGTGAGTGAGTGGTATGGGCTGGGCGATGATAGGTCAGTGAGTGAGTGAGTGAGTGGTATGGGTTGGGCGATGATAGGTCCGTGAGTGAGTGAGTGAGTGAGTGGTATGGGCTGGGCGATGATAGGTCCGTGAGTGAGTGGTATGAGCTGGGCGATGATAGGTCAGTGAGTGAGTGGTATCGGTTGGGCGATGATAGGCCCGTGAGTGAGTGAGTGAGTGGTATGAGCTGGGCGATGATAGGTCCGTGACTGAGTGAGTGAGTGGTATGGGTTGGGCGATGATAGGTCCGTGAGTGAGTGAGTGAGTGGTGTGGGCTGGGCGATGATAGGTCCGTGAGTGAGTGAGTGAGTGGTATGGGTTGGGCGATGATAGGTCCGTGAGTGAGTTAGTGAGTGGTATGAGCTGGGCGATGATAGGTCCGTGAGTGAGTGAGTGGTATGGGTTGGGCGATGATAGGTCCGTGAGTGAGTGAGTGAGTGGTATGAGCTGGGCGATGATAGGTCCGTGAGTGAGTGAGTGAGTGGTATGGGTTGGGCGATGATAGGTCAGTGAGTGAGTGAGTGAGTGGTATGAGCTGGGCGATGATAGGTCCGTGAGTGAGTGAGTGAGTGGTATGGGTTGGGCGATGATAGGTCCGTGAGTGAGTGAGTGAGTGGTATGAGCTGGGCGATGATAGGTCCGTGAGTGAGTGAGTGAGTGGTATGGGTTGGGCGATGATAGGTCAGTGAGTGAGTGAGTGAGTGGTATGAGCTGGGCGATGATAGGTCCGTGAGTGAGTGAGTGAGTGGTATGGGCTGGGCGATGATAGGTCCGTGAGTGAGTGAGTGAGTGGTATGAGCTGGGCGATGATAGGTCCGTGAGTGAGTGAGTGAGTGGTATGGGCTGGGCGATGATAGGTCCGTGAGTGGTATGAGCTGGGCGATGATAGGTCCGTGAGTGAGTGAGTGAGTGGTATGGGCTGGGCGATGATAGGTCAGTGAGTGAGTGGTATGGGCTGGGCGATGATAGGTCCGTGAGTGAGTGAGTGAGTGGTATGGGCTGGGCGATGATAGGTCAGTGAGTGAGTGAGTGAGTGGTATGGGCTGGGCGATGATAGGTCCGTGAGTGAGTGAGTGAGTGGTATGGGCTGGGCGACGATAGGTCAGTGAGTGAGTGAGTGAGTGGTTTGGGCTGGGCGATGATAGGTCCGTGAGTGAGTGAGTGAGTGGTATGAGCTGGGCGATGATAGGTCAGTGAGTGAGTGAGTGAGTGGTATGGGCTGGGCGATGATAGGTCCGTGAGTGAGTGAATGAGTGGTATGGGCTGGGCGATGATAGGTCAGTGAGTGAGTGGTATGAGCTGGGCGATGATAGGTCAGTGAGTGAGTGAGTGAGTGGTATGGGCTGGGCGATGATAGGTCAGTGAGTGAGTGAGTGAGTGGTAGTTGACAAACATATAGTAGATTTTAGTATTTATTTTTAATTTATTTTGTTTTTTAACTTTTTCACTCGTATTAATTATTTTCTGTATATATTATTAATTACATTTGTGAGCAAACGAACTAACGTACTTACAAAATTTACAGATCTTAAATAAACGTATTATTAATAAAAAAAAAAAAAAAAAAAAAAAAAAAAAAAAAAAAAAAAAAAAAAAAATTCTAACACAAAACGTTAATTCAGAAAGATACAATTTACATGTAGAAAAAAAAATATGTTGTCTCTCATTTCCTCACTCATATTTACACCGCAATAAAACCTAGCATTAGATTGATTTTCTTTGAACCAAAGTTTTTCTAAAGTTTTTTTTTTTTTTTTTTTCTACTAAACATAGAGACAAAAAGAAAATCCGTTATAAAGAAAAAAGATCTACAATAAGAGCCGAGTTTGCACCTGAACTTCATTTAAGTTCTTCTTACCTGAGCTTAAAACCACTAAGAGAGAAAACAAGAATTTGAGCCACCCCCCTCCCCCCCTCACCGCCAACTCCAGGCTTTAATTAGTCTTTTGTTCTTGGCTCTGCATTGGATTCGGTTAGGATGACGCTGCGGTAAACTGTTTTATTCCGGATGAGAGAATTTTATCACAAACTCTAAGTAAATTCGATACAAACAATTTAAGAAAGCAATCAAAAGCTTCCAACTCAATTATGGGGCTTAAAAAAGAACTAAATAAAAAAAAAACTTACGGCGATTTGAAAGCGTCCTTAAATAGTTAATTAAAGAACTTTTGGGGTCGCATTGCATTTTCGGCATTGCGGTTCATAATTAAATTCTCTCTTTCTCTCTCTCTCTCTCTCTCTCTCTATATATATATATATATATATATATATATATATATTTTTTTTTTTTTTTTATTGATGTTTTCCGGTAGTGGGGTTGGTTAATTCCAGAGGGTGAAACAAAATTCAGTCTTCCCACAAATTTTCTTTATTTTGCACTAGGTCTTTCAACACAAATGTGCCATCATCAGGTGCTATCAACAAATAAAAACATGCATTAATATTGTTTGACTCCTTAATAACAATTAATATTGTTTGACTGTTGTTGGACAGTAATTAGTCTAATTAATAGTTAGAATTTATAAAGCAAACGGTGAAAGTATAGATTGGAACATAATGTTATAATTAATAGTTAGAATATATGAAGCAATCGGTAATAGTAAAAATTGGAGCATAATGTTATAGATTACAGTTTTTTAGCAAATAATTACAAATTCATAAACTAAGGTGTCTAAATGAAGTTTTTAAAATAATATAACTTTATATTGTATTATTACTATAGCTATAATACCATATATGTGCATATATATCCACATACACACACACACACACACACACACACATATATATATATATACACACATATATATATGCATATACACACATACATACACAAACACACAAGGATACATATACATTTATATACATACGACTACACACACACAGGTAGCTCTTGATACGGTAAATCTCCTAGGCTAGGTCAAAATAGTCAAATTTCAAAAGTTTAATGGTCAAAAGGTCAAAAGTTTTGTTCAAGAAAAATTGGCTACACTGAACCATTCAGATTCTGACGGGCATTTTGAATCGCCAGCCATTTTGAATAATGTCTCACATTTATTTGTTGATGTTCTTGATAATTACAATAACTCGAACTCATTGATGACTTTACATCATTATATAATCATTTAATGCACTTTATTTCAATTTTATATCAATAGTCACTGTCTAACTACGGAGTGCTTGCCTCTGTCGGATGTTATATGAATTGCTGTGGTGCTGGCCTCTGCCGTCTGCCTTTTGAATTACTAGACCGATACGATTTGACCGATTTTGACGTAACTTGGTACACAGGTAGATCTTGATACGGGGAGAGTCATAGGCAGAAAGTAGGCGTAGCATGGCACACTGGGCAACAGCTAGTGACTTATAAATGAGATCTGAATATCATATCATAATACAAGAGGGGGAGAAGATACGATTTATTTATGTGTTTCCCTACGAGGCGATTTGCGTATTACTAAGTATTTCCTAAATTGGAATATTTTTTATCCATTGGTCGGTTAGCTGGTCACGAGGCCAATGTCTCTTGAGCCTTCTAGGCGGGATTTTTTGGGTTGGTTTGGGAGGAAAGTATTTGTGCTCTAGGATTGGGATGGGAAGACAAATTGAAATGAAAGGTTAGAAAGTGGGATTTTGCCAGTTCTTGAACGAAAGGGATATTCAGGTCATTATGAAGAGTTTTATTGGAAACGTAAAAAGGAGCATTGACTATTTTGCGAAGGACTTTGGATTGAAATGCCTGTATTCTCTGTATGTTAGAAGTTTTAGTTGTTCCCGTTAGAATTTCAAGTCCGTAAGGCCAAATAGGTCGGATAATGGTTTTGTATACAAAGAGTTTGTTGTGTATTGTCAGTTTTGACGAAGGTCCCAGTAGTCGTCGAAAGAGTCCGAATCTCCTGTTCAGTTCCTGTCTTTTCAGTCGGGTGTGTGCGTTTCAAGTAAATCTACTGCATACAGTATGGTAAGAAATCCCATAGCATAATTTGCTTTCTCGTTCTTCTTAATCCTACATGCAATGGTGAGCGACGAGGAAATAAAAGTACTTGATGGTTGACCGACCACGTGTAGTTGGCATTATAAAAGAGTCGCAACTTGTAGATAGCGAAGCGATTATAGCCAAACTGTTGATACGCCGAGTAGTGACCCGGTCGAGTGTTGTAGGAAACGTCCTAGCATAATTTGCTTTCTCGTTCTTCTTAATCCTCCATGCAATGGTGAGCGACGAGGAAATAAAAGTACTTGATGGTTGACCGACCACGTGTAGTTGGCATTATAAAAGAGTCGCAACTTGTAGATAGCGAAGCGATTATAGCCAAACTGTTGATACGCCGAGTAGTGACCCGGTCGAGTGTTGTAGGAAACGTCCTAGCATAATTTGCTTTCCTTGCCTTCTTCATTTAATTCCACGGCTTAAAGAGGCGTTCCTTGCCACGCAATGTTGTGTGAAGTGAAATGAAATATAGGAACGCAATATATGTTTTAATAACTCCATTTTGCGTTAGCTGAGGAAATCCCTCGTAAAATTAAGGTTTATAAAAATGTTATAAAATAATGTTGTCATGATTCGTGAACCAGAGACCTATCCTTACCTTAAACTACTGGTTCGCTCACAGACGGCGAGAAAATAGATTCCTTTGAGATGCCGATTTAACCCCTGAAGGACCAAACTAGAAGATGAAATGTTATAAAGGTAGGTTGTGGTATTGACCGTGTTACAAACTCCATTGCCAACGGTTCACTAGTCATGCTGCCAGCTTCTTCAGGATAAAGTTTGAGAATGAAGAAGTTCCACTGGTACACCGGTATCTGTCTTCGTGCGATTCCGTGGGCGTAGTCTGCTCTTCCTTGTCTATCATTGGTCGGTTCCAGTCTTATCTGGACCGTTCATTGGCTGAATTTTGTGACACGGTCAATACCAGAAGACTATAATCATTGCAATGGAGCGTGGAAGCCTACGAATTATATAAAATATTTGATCGAGTATCAAACTCAGATCCTCTAGAGTATGAAGTTAGTGCTTCTCTTATCCGCGAAAACTAAATAAAACAATATATCTTTAAAATAATGAAATCAAAAAACTTCTACTTTTTTTTTTTTTCCTTTTTACGTGCACCGACATCTGGGCCATTAGCGCCGACATCCTGGGTGCAGCGGACCACGGGAGACCCCCGATGTTATCAATACTTGTAAGAAAGGGATGTTGAGTTTTTGGCGAAGAGTGTTATAAAGAACGTAAAAAGTATCATAATATATTTTGACGTATGATTTGAATACATGAATCCTGTGTGTGGTTGATTTTTTTTTCTTACACAAACAGAAAATCTGTAAGTTGAAATAATTCGGATATTGGTTTTGTAAACATTGAGTTTGTTCATTTATCGGTTTTGAAGAAAACTGGCGAATTTGACTTGTCCACCTTTCGAAGAGTCAACAGTCGATTTGCCGAACTTCGATAACTCGAATCCTTAAATAACTCGAACGGACTCTGTGTTCCCATTTCAATTCAAGTAAATTTCAATTCAATGTGCTATAAGATTCAAAATAATGAAAATTTTGTAAATAAGTCGATCTGAAAAAAGGCGTCCTCGGTAGGAACTTCTTTGGCATCTGTGAGTCGAACGCTTAGAAATCATCACCTCCATTACTCCAACTCTAATTGCCAACTTCACCAATTTTAGAATCGCTCCTAGTGATCGAGACTTTGTCACAATTATTGAATGAGTAACAATAGATTTCTTGGAAGTTGACTGTAACGTTCATGGTCGTCCTCCTGAGAAGTTTAGTTTAGTCAATAGAGGATAACATGGAATTGGAAAGAGACGAGGAATAAGTGACCTCAGAAGAATCTCCTGAAATTTCAGAAGAACTAAATGCAGTTATGACACCTTGAAACTTTTTTGAAACCTGTGGCAACGTTGATGATAAGATGTTTACTCAATTAAATTTCAAAAATGGCTTTAAAAAATAAAGTTAAAATTGAAGATTATTTTAGTTACTGCTCAGGAAGATTGACATATCGTCCCTACCATGTCAAACTATCGAATTTGCAAATCGGAGCCAACTAGAGAACGAACATATTCTATCCATTGACGAAGTATTATATTTAAAAATGGTCTTATTCGATACTTTATTTAAAGCATGAAAGGCTATTCTAAACAGGTTGCGACAATTTACGACGAGCCGTATCGTCAACAATCCAAGAGCAAAGTCTCGAATCTGGAAAACGAGATTTTGCATATTCGATAGTTTGACATGGTAGGGACGACATATACGTACCAATTTACGGCGTAGTGAGTTGACCATTGCATTTTAATATTTCTTGGACGCGAAAAAGGAATGACCAAAGGTAATAATCTATTATTTTATTCTTGTTAAATTGTGCCTTTTATTCTCCTCTACTCCTTCGCAAATTTTGAAAAGGCGGCGATATAAACTGAGTTTTCCAAGAGTGTCGTAATTTCCAGAAAGTAGTCTCAGATCTCGCGGTACATCCTCAGCGTGGAAGCGGAGTACCTCGCACACCAAAAAAGGACATGCTCCAACGCCTCAGCTCCATGTTCACAGTCGCAAGCCTCTGACTCTTTAATTTTAAACCTTTTCAGGTACGCAATGAAATGGGCTTTTTACCACCCAACCGTCCTCTTCTTCGCTAAGACCCTCAAACCAACCACTTTAAGCCAGTCCATGACTCCTCCTCCTTGTCTCTCCAGCTGCCATCGTAGCGAGATCATCACGTAGGCCACAGCCTGCTTCTTGTAGCTCGAATCCTTGTGTAATAGCTCTACGTCTGCACCCGCAGACATCATGTCGGCTGCGCGGGACTCCCGGAAACGTCAGATAAGAGTGTGTATGTTGCTTGATATTTCCATGCACTTCAGTGCCTTCGGTCCTTTTTACTTGAAGAGCAGTACCCCAGCTATTTTCCAAATGAACTGTAAATATCCCATGTTTTGCCATGCGTTGTAAATTGCTAACAGATAAGGGGCAACAAACTCCCTTGCCATATAGAGCATTCTTGCAAAAATTCTTTCGACGGCCAGGCCAGGGCATTCGGTTCCGTAGTTTTTCTTGTAAGGTTTCATGCCTTCTGTCATAAAAGCAGGGAAAGCTGCAGGACTGGCAACTTTACGGGTCATCATCTTGCGGAAACCTGCTCCCCATGGTCCTTGCATATTGGCTGCATACTTATGCACAAAATAACATGTATTTGAGAAAGCGTGACATAAATTGCTTTAATTCCTATCGTTTGTTCATTTTTCCTATTTACATGTATCTAAGTCGATGAATCGATGTTCGGTAATGTGAACTGCAGTTAAGTCGAACAACGCTCCCTTGGTGAACGAAGATGACTGCATAATGTTCTTACATGGATGTACAATCAATACTGTATGATATCCATTTACATATTTTTTTTTCGTTTTTAACGGCTTATCAACTATTTGGCTATTAGCGCCGGGCTATGTACAGGTTGCCACTCTTTCATAATGCCAACAGCACGTGGTCGGTCACCCATTCAGGTACTGACCACGCCCGACGTTGCTTAACTTCGATGATCTACGGGAACCGGTGTATTCAACGTGGCTATGGCAGTTGGCTCCCTCTACATATTCTTGACTAAATCACCCTGATTGCCCCATAAACCATATGGTCAGTAAAGACCAAGAGAGAACACTGCCTTTATAGCTAATGCATAGCTTACCTGGCTGAGAGATGGTCCCATTAAGTTTATCAGCTGGCTTTATCACCATCTTGAGAATGTTAATCAAAGCAGATTGCCACTTGCTATGCTTCTGGGACCCCTCCTTGTTCCTTCTCGGCTTAACTTCTGGAT
>OX328123.1:158116642-158223469 GCA_946811695.1 Gonocerus acuteangulatus
ATGCCTTGAAGGCCGTAAAGGATGGCTCCTCCATTAAATCGGCGTCTAAACGTTTTAATCAAATCTGCACTTCAGATTAAGCGATGAATTTGTAAAATCATTGTTTGGACCACGGTAAATTCTTTCGGATAAAGACAAACTAACTCTAGTTGCTTGGATAGAAAAATGTGCGAAAAAGGGATTCTTGAGGAAGAAAAATTAAATTTTGCAATCCCTAAAAGAATTTATTGAATTTAAAAATATGAGCCCTCCCTTTAAAGGTAATTGTCCTGGTGTTGTCCTGGTGTACAAGGATTTATTACAAAGGCACCCCTCCATACAGAGAGGATTTCCGAAGCCGTTATTGGGGCCAGCTCATGTGTTTCTGAAGCTAATATTTGAAAGTGGTTAGAGATCGTCATTTCAAAACCAAATGAAGATACCATAGGACTTCAAGAAGGTACTGAAAGACATAGACCTGAAAAAGTAGATCCTGCTATGCCTACCACATATTTTCCAATAACAACACCTCCTGGATATCCAAAGGGAATCCGTTTGGTCCATCTAGCAACGAAAGGCTGCCCTTGGTTTAAGTGCCATACTGGCCAGAATCTCCGTAAACAACATTCAAATTATTCATTTGTCACATCACATGTCATTCGTCACAAGTAAACAATGAAAACTAATGCTGGAAGCTAATATAGAAAAAAAAAAATAATTTAAGAAAAAAAGGAAGCAAAAAGGTTAGAGTGGGAAAACAACAGTAAAATTCCTAAAAGGGAAATTAAACAAACCAAAAAAAACTAACCGTATGTTTCAAATGTGGCAGTATTGTAGAGGTAATTTATTTTGATAGTTCATTAGGTTTAAAAGGATATGAACTTATCCCTGAAAGTGACGAGTGACTGATGAATTTGTTTGTCTTGCGTGTTAGATCCTGGAGTTTGGTGAAGATATAAATGAAGATGATGAAATGTAAATTAATTATTTTATTTCATGTTACATAATACCTACCAGCATTTTTTATCTATTTTTTTTTTACTAGTTATATTCATAATGTTAAAAAAGAAGAAATATTTTAATTGTTTTTTATATTACATTAAAGTTTATGATATGTTTGTGATATTATTTCCTTATAATGACCTATAGTAACATAAGAAAAAAAAATGTTAAGAGTACAAGGGGTGTCAATAACTGTAGTGTCAATAACCCATCCACAGGGTGTCAATAACTGTAGTGTCAATAACCCATCCACAGGGTATCAATAACTGTAGTGTCAATAACCCATCCACAGGGTTTCAATAACTGTAGTGTCAATAACCCATCCACAGGGTGTCAATAACTGTAGTGTCAATAACCCATCCACAGGGTGTCAATAACTGTAGTGTCAATAACCCATCCACAGGGTGTCAATAACTGTAGTGTCAATAACCCATCCACAGGGTGTCAATAACTGTAGTGTCAATAACCCATCCACAGGGTATCAATAACTGTAGTGTCAATAACCCATCCACAGGGTGTCAATAACTGTAGTGTCAATAACCCATCCACAGGGTATCAATAACTGTAGTGTCAATAACCCATCCACAGGGTGTCAATAACTGTAGTGTCAATAACCCATCCACAGGGTATCAATAACTGTAGTGTCAATAACCCATCCACAGGGTGTCAATAACTGTAGTGTCAATAACCCATCCACAGGGTGTCAATAACTGTAGTGTCAATAACCCATCCACAGGGTATCAATAACTGTAGTGTCAATAACCCATCCACAGGGTGTCAATAACTGTAGTGTCAATAACCCATCCACAGGGTGTCAATAACTGTAGTGTCAATAACCCATCCACAGGGTGTCAATAACTAGATTTTGCACTTTTTACCATAATTATTGCCATATGTTAAAATGTATTGAACTTTTGAAAGAAAAGTCCACTTGAGTCTTCCAAAGGATAGATAAAGAGGAGCTATAGCAAGTTTCAGTTTGATCATAAAAAGTATTTTATTTTAATTTCGCCGGAGAAATATAGTCTTAAGGGTGTCTATAACTGTGCGGCTTACCCTATTTGTACTGTTCTGAATATAGCTACAAACTAGACTGCATTAAAAAAGCCAGTGAGCCTTCTGGTGTCTTAGTTTAGTGTATCGCTTACGAGGAGCGCGATTTCGCAACCACTTTAACATTAGAAGTTCATTTGGCAATGTTGCGGCTTGACTCTCGAAATACACCATAACCTTCTCAATGTTTATTACTGCTCCTGCGTGGGTCATAACCACTACAAACTGTCTTTTGAAATCATATCTTGAAACAAAAGCCTTCAATGCGTTTTTTGTTCTTTTTCAAATCAGATACGGAAGCTGTAACCTTCTTTACCGATTCTCCCTTATCAATTCTTGCCATTGCATCCATCCTTTTTCCTTATTCAAACAATGTTTTTACGTTTCGTCTAAGTCGCGGTCAATGAGCAAACAAACAGCAAAACGATACAGCACTGTACCCTGACCGAGACGCTAGGAAAACACCCGTGAAAATCGAGTCTTCATTTACACTGAACAACACAATTTCGTTTTCAAAACCGGTCCGGGTTATCCGGACGTCGGGGTTAAAGAAGTCCGGGTTAACGAGGTTTTACTGTGTATAGTATTCTATTGTAGATCTCGATGCCCACGTTCTTGAGGTGCCACCCGTTTTTCTGCATCTCCCTCCAATTCATAGAAAAACGAAAAAACATCGTTTTTCATCGAGTTTTGGTTAAAAACGAAGTCCCTATTTACTTAATTAAAAAAACAAAAAAATGCTAATTGTAGAATAATGAAGTATCTAGTTATTTTTGTTTATTAAACGAAATATTTTTTTTGATACAAAACAAAAAAAAACAAAAAAAAAAAAAAACATTAGTTGCTTTAATATTTTCCTATAAACTTTTCGCTTTTATGTATTTTAATAAAAATTACATTAAAACTTTTATTTTTTAAGTTGAAATAACACCGAAAAAGAACTTTTTTTAAAAAAAGTTAACAATTATTTTCGACCCCTGGTTTTTTGTTAGTATCAACTTTTTGAGCAGTTATTGCATGTGCTTACATTTTCCACGATGGATCAAAACAAGACATTAACTGCTTCTATTCTAAGCATTCCAAATGAAACTTGGTATTAGAGCGGAAACGTTTTAAGATTTTTTGTCGCAGTTCTTTACAAAGGATATCAAAGTCAGCAGACAACAATCACTCTAAGTAAGTTAGAGTAAAATAAAGATAAGTGAAAACGAAAGGGTGCTAAAAGGCGAGAGAGATCTGCAAAGGGGAGATTTAAAGGAGGGAGAGGGAGAGGGAGATAAGCAGCTTAGGAGACGAGCTCACTGCTCGCAGAGAATAAATCTCTAATGGAGTCTCGTACTCAAGTCCCGGACTTTACAGCCGACGAGAAGTGGAAAAGTCTAAGTCACGCTAACCCTACTTCTGAGTTGTAACAAGTTACCTTTCAGCACTCTCTGAATAATATATATACAACGAGCTACTTACAGTGTGCCTTCCTTTTTATCTTGTAGTACTTTCTTCTATTCAACCATGCCTAAATTAGTCATAACTAGGGAACGGGCTGGAGCTAATGGCCAAGATTTGTCGATGGCAAAAACTAGGGAACGGATATTCATGTAAAATAAAATTCAAAATATGTACAAATATATTTAACTTTTTAATGAAATATGAAATAAAAAATAAAAAATATGTAGTAAAAAAATCCAAAAACACTATGAAATATTCAAAAGAAAAGCATAAATAACTTTTAAGAGCTCTGCTATTATATATAGAAAGAACAAAAGTTGAAAATAAATATAACGAAATGACTAAAACTCTATTACACATTAAAGAGAAGCATAAATACAAATTAGGAACTCATATTAAAAGGGGAAAAAAGAAGTTTAAAATTTCTACACGTGAACATTCTTCTGGAAAATTGTTTAAAACAAAATGCATTTTTCAATTGTGTAACATGAAATGACGCCGGTTTGATTTCATAAAGGAGGTATACAGTGCTGGGATCACCGATCGGGCCCATTTTTGTCTGATGATCGAAAAATAGTCACGAAAAAACATACATATATATATATATATATATATATATATATATATATATATATATACACTGTGGAGTTTCACTCATACGAATGAGAGGGGGAACGGAAAATGTTTTGTATAAGTGACTATTTCGTATAACTGAATAGTACTGTGTTTCGTGGCCATTTTAAAAGAAAATAAAGTTTTCATAATTTACAATTTTGTTGATTGTACATATTTTTTTTTGTTAGATAACGTTGTACATTATTATATTTTTAAGTTACATGTCACAAAATTCCCCTCGATTAACCAAAGGTAATTTCAACCATTTAGCTATGTCTGTTTTTGTTTCGTTTGGGTTGTCATCAACTTCTTTTAGCATTTTTATTTTGTCTTCAAGTGTAAGTTGTGTTCATCTTTTGTTACTCATTTTAAAAGATGAAAGGACAATAGAACACGGCTACTAGAACGACTACTGTATAGAGAAGTGAAAAACGAGAGAGTGGAGGAGGGATGAATCACTGGCAGTGCCTTGTTATTAGATCGGAAACGAAAAGAATCACACAAAATAGAGTGGATAGAACACGGCTGGATTACTAGAATCACAAGGAAGGACTGAGAGAGAGACTGGTGAGGGTATGTCACTGGTAAGTTTGTTAACATTTCGTGGAACAGCTGTTTTGTCTCTTCGTATAAATGAATAGTATTTACTCTGGATTAGACATGCACGCCGCGCCGGCGCCGCTACGCCACGCCGGGTTTTGAGTGGCGCGCCGCCGCCGAGCCTAGACAGACGGCGCGCCGATTTCGTTGGCAATACTGGACGAAAGGGTGTAGCGGGTGGGTTAGGGTAGGAAAACAGCGAGTGTACTGCATGGTGACCTGCCGCCATTTTTGGCTTACCTTCTCCTCGAGTAAACGCTTGTGTGTTCTGCTATTTGATTGGAAAAAAGCGGAAAATAAAATAATTTTAGGTATATAAAAATGGTATTTAACTCAAAAAATAAATCCATCTCTTGTGGGAGATATTTTGAAAACCTCGCAATTGAAGAGAAAAACAAAAGTATGTCTCGCAGGAACTGCGTCATCTTAGCGCGGTTCCGTTCATATCCCTAGTGTCATTAGCTAAGTAGTAGAAGCAGTTGTTGGTAGGTTTTGATCTTTCGTGAAAAATTTAAAATGAATCTCAAAGAGAAAGAAGATGTAAGGCTCCAAAACAGGAAACTGAAATGACTCCCCCTACCTTCTCAAGGTTTGCCAAGGGAAACACTATTACCAATACGTTTCTCATTTTCATACCTTATTTTATTAAAATATTAATTTTACTTGGTTTGGTAAGTGACAAAAACCTGTTGAAAAAAAAACAAAACTAACAATTTTGAAGTTTGAAGCATCTATTTCTCGGATTGACATCGCCCCATCAAAAATTACATCTGAACCTTTTTTATAAGGAATTTAGTGAGCTTTCGAATTTCCACCTTCCACTTACCATGATTTCCCCCCGTTTTCGAGATATGTAAATCCCAAAACCTTTCAAGTCTGTTAATGAAATATTTTATTTCTTGTACTTCCTTAACTCCAAACGGAACCAAAATGTATCAACCTTAGCTTAGATGAATATGAAACGTCTGGACCAAGTTTCAACTAAATTAATCGTTTATGAGTACCCAAACTGAAAATTACTTTGGAAAACGAGGTGTTTTAATGTTTCTCAAAAACGGGTACAGATATCGCTTTAAAATGGTTTTATTCGTTGTTCGACGTTAAGAAACCTATAAAACGAGTACCTGCAAGCATATGAACTCGAAAACGTGAAAGTTTCGCGCGAATTTCGCTCCAGAAACCATCTTCCGGTTAACAGATTCTGCTGGTTTACAAATTCGACCTTTCAAATTAAGAAAAATATTTTTGTACCAAATTTCATCAAAATCGGACCATTTTTGAGATATCAGGAGCGCGAACTATGTCATCTTAGCGCAGTTCCGCTCATATCTCTAGTGCCATAAGTTAAGGATACATACAGTTATTGGTAGGTTTTGATGTACCGTTAAGAATATAAAATAAAATCTGAAACAGAAGGATGTTTACGGCGCAACAACGATCACCCTGCGAAAACAATAAGTTTCTCATTTTCTTACTTCCTTTAACGAAAAGACTAATTTTACTGATAATTTCAATTTAAAACAATCAATTAAAAAGTGAGATAAGCAAACCGACCCCCCCCCCCCCCTACAAAAGAAAAATATAAACGCTTTCGAAGTTTTAAGCCCTTATTTCTCCGATTGACATCACCCCATCGAAAATGTCTTTAGAAACATTTTTGTAGAGATATTTTGTAGCGAACAGACATATATATATGCTTGCCATACGTCCCGGTATTTGTCTCTTGTCCACCCGGGTTTCTCAATGTCCCGGAAACGGCTGTAAGATGTATAAAGTAATGGATTTAGTTTTTAAGAATCATTTATGAATTGTTTACTTTTCTACAATGAATGCAGTGCCAAAGAAATGAGAACGATTGTAACTGTAATCAGAGAGCAAACGCAAGAACTAGCAAAAATAAGTAGCAAAATTTCCTCTTCTATTTTAACAAAGTGGGGAGACCAACAATTTAGAGTTCCAGATCCCCCACTCCTGTTACTCGCTGCGCTTAGTAAAAAGGCTTATTTTGCTTCTAATTTTTACCATTTTTATCTGGTAAAATGATCCTCATTCCCTTGGCTACCACCGAGGAAGAAACAAGTACCTGGCTGAAGAAGATGGAGATGAATCCATCGAAATATTCCGGGAAGAAGTGAGGAGGAGTACCACCGCTGGAGAAAAATGCCGTTCCATCTAATATATATATATATATATATATATATATATATATATATATATATATATATATATATATATATATATATATATATATATAATTGAAACGTCTCCCTTGGGGGTTAAAAAAAATAGCCCACGCCGCGCGCGCCGCCGCCGCCGACCATTTTAGTCCAGCGCGCCGCCGCCGGAAAATTCAGCCTCGGCGCGCATGTCTACTCTGGAGAAACAAATTTGCATTGCGTATAACTGAATATCACATACGTGAATAATTCATTACTCAGGATTAAATATAGTTTATATATAAGATACGAAAAATTCTTCGTATAACTGAATGTTTCGTATAAGTGAGACTCCACTGTATATATATATATTTAATATCATTAAATCGAAAAGAGCCAGGATTCAGCGCTACCCATAGGTTATTGGGAAACAGATGGTATAGATATAGTTAAACAGGAAACTTACTAATTATACGCATTTCGACAGATTTGTTTGCCATATTTCTTCCTAGTAATATGCATCAGGACGAAATTTTACACTTATTTTTATATTTAGTCACTAAAAACAGACTTACACACTTAAAAATGTACTTGTGTAGTAGCTTTACTTGAATAAAAAACAGAGCAGAGAGCTTCATAGTTAATAAATAATTATTATGATAATGAGGCAGTAGTTGTGAAAGTTTTCTTTGAACTGGATTAAAAGTCGCTTTACAAAGCAGCATTTGAATAAGATGGCAAAGAAAAAAAAAAACAAGAAAAGCATTGTTAACTTATTTTCCGGCGTAAAATATATATATATATAAAAAGTCCACCGTCAGCGGACCTTGCGTCAAAGTTGCTTCTTTATAAAAGTTGCGAACCAGCGCCTCTTTCTAGCTTCGCTGTATGAAGTTTGGACAAAAACTTTGCAAGAACTTCCAAAACTAACTCTTAACCAATCCAATTATATATATCTCTTTCTCAAAATATACACTCTTTTCTGAAAACATCTTTACAAATTCTGTTTTATAAGAAAAATGTAATTCCCATACTTATTCCTCTCTATTTTCATGTCCTCAGTTACTTTTTTAAATCTCCATAGGAAAGTTTTTTTTTCGAATACATTTTAGCTAATATGATTGTGTCTTGGGTCACATAAGGAACTTTTGTGGAATTTAGATTATATCTATAAGCACTTATTGTAAACCTAAAAATTCATGATTAAAATACTGAAAACTTTTATTTCACATTAAAAAAAAAAATAATAATTACTTCTATGTACCTATTTATTTTAGGAATTTCTAAATTACTTTTACTCTTAAAACTTTTGAATAAAACAGTTATTTTTTTAACAGTTATTTTTTAACTCATAAAATAAAAGTTTTTTTAAGAGTTAAATTTTAATTTTTTCGTTAAAAAAAAATAAATGTTTCGATCCCTGCTTAAGATAATCTGATAACATTTATTGCCTCAATTCTGTGATGACGGTAATTAAAACAATTTCTATTAAAGCCTTTTATGAATCGTATAATGTATACCTCCATAGATAAAATGATTAAAATCATTTATTTATGTAACCCTCCAACGCCCAAGAAGTTTTCCAAGAAGTTGGGGTCTAGGATTTGTACTTCTATGGTTAAAGAAGGAATTGATTTACATTACTGAAAATTTATAACACTCCAGTGTTGCAGATAACAACGATAATTGGATTTGAAGTTACTGCAACAATCAAAATAACAACCGGTTAGAATCTTCATTGCATTTTACATTGTTATGGCTAAAAGATGGTTAGGTTTTATACTTTTTTCTGTAAAAATCATTTACTGGACATTTTTTTTTTTATCAAATAAAATAAAGTTTGAGAGAATTTGATTAAACCCCTGTTCATAAGTAATCTTTGAGTTCAGTGGTCCCCCTTAGGGGACCTTGGGCACTGGGGCTTCATCAATTCTGATTTGTTTATTGGTGGCAATAAAATATCTACCTTCAAATATTTGAAATAATTGATTTTATTTCACAAAATAAAATGAGATAACGTCAGTTTATCAAAATAATTATAATTATTAAATGTTTTAAATGATATAAATAAATAAATAAAAAAAAAACTGATATAAATAAAGAAGGAATAAAAAACGCTGACAACAAAGAAGGAACGGTCAGTAAAAAAAAAACTATGTCTAATAACTCTAGAGTAACTAGAGACACGAAAAATCTTATAAATGCAGAATTGAATGGCTTGAAGAGGAATGTGAATTTTCAAATAGAGATGGGAATGAAGGTTACACAGAAGGATTATTCAGAAATTGCAGTAACTTATCTTCAATTGAATGTGTTTGAAAGGATGTTTGGAGAAGAAAGTATAAGATGGAACGGGTTTTCGAAATTCAAAAATAGCTGTAAGCAGCATCTCGCCATGGCAAGCCCACAAGGTTTGGTTCTAAAATGTTGTCTTAGAGCGACTATAATACCCTTGAAGAATAGTTACGACTTCGGTGGATCTGTAGTTCTTGAATTGTCATCCCGGTTACTCCAAGGATTTGGGCCTTACAGTCTTTACGGGGACAATTTTTTAGTACCATAGACCTCTTTCAAGAATTAAATATACCAAACAATTGCTGCCCCAAAACTATTCGAGAAAATCACATTATAAGAATTGTAAAACTCATGAGTGCCTGCTGCAATATAGGGCTTTATTCGCATTGTTATTTCGATGTTCACAGAATAAATAATTTCTCCTAAAACCAATATTTACCATAGGCAACCAATCATGTACTTATGCATTTTATTATTATTTACTAATAATAAAGATCTGTTCATGAAATGTAGTGAATTATTAAAAGACACCAGATTTTGATACTTGTACTCCCAGTGCCCAAGGTCACCTCTAGGGGACCATATGTTATTTTACACATTGACAGTTTTATAACATAAATTTATTAAAACTTACTTCAATTGACTTCATATTAACCCATTTAAGCAAAAAAAAAAAAATTATAAAAATAAATAGAATAGTCATGGGAATTGGAGGGTTAATAAGTTGTCATGGCTAGGCGATTCAACTTTTAACAAATATTCAATGAACATATATATAATATCAAAATATGAACTCTGATTGTGTCAACCTGTCTATGATGTATGGCATTAGTACAGATTCTGTTACAATGGCGTATGTGTTTGTCAATAAGGTTTTAGTATTTGGTGGTGTGTTGGCCTTAAGTTGGTAGTAAATCTAAGTATAATTTTTATTTTAATGGAATTCATAACATCTTCTCTGTATATAAACGAATCTTTTCCCTTTTATTTTTTCATTTTGATATCTTGGTGCCAATTTAGTCATAGAGGTCAGGTTATAATTTGTCAAGTAAATTAGTCTTCTGCAGGTAGTTAAATATTTGTCCTATATATTGGCTCCTATCACCTAGTAGGTCTGTCGTATTGTACGGTAAGTCATAGTTTTGTTTAAGTATACATTCTGTCAGCAGGTATTTTATGGTCAGTGTTGAGTTACAATGTTTACATTTCCAACTTAAATATATTTATACATAAATGTTACTCTCCAATCTCGTTATGAGGTGTAAGTGTGTCAGCTGTGGATTTCCAATTAAAATCATTACAGGGCTGGTTCGTCCTCCTTCCTATCTCTTCCAAAATATTGTCACTGAAATATTGTTCAAAATATTGTTTGCGTTGTTGATTACAGTAAATTATATAACTCCTCTTACTTCTCTACGATCACAATTAATGAGCTGCACCCATCTCAGGTAAGAATGTAGGTGTGGTAAGAACAGTGAATTGACTAAAGACAACAATTAGATCCGTATGGAGAGAAAGGAGGGGGCGAGCATATTTCAGGTATTTCTGAGACCGCAAATACTGCGTAGGGATGAGTCCTTGGCACTTCTCGGATTCTCGTCGGCATTGCCGAGGTCCGAAGCGTACATTGCGGGTATGTGCGCGCAGACATATTGAAAAGAGTCTACAAATCGGATTCGGAAAATCCGAAAGATGCTATGCGTGCGTACGCTCCGTGCGATGCGGACCAGTAGGCATTTACCTTTAAGGTTCATAGCTGACATGGGTCTGCAGTTACACCAGACCGGCACGCCAATAGGTCTTATAGTCCTCTGTGCTGGTTATAAGGTCTGTCTTACCGCAAACTGGTTTCTAAATTTTTACTACAAACTGTAAACTTTTACACGGTAAGAAAACCGTCAACAAAAAAGTGTTGTTTGATCAGAACTAGTAATAAAAAGGAAAAGAAATATTACAGCAATATTCTACAAGTAATTAGGTATAAAAGAAATGGTAGTTCAAGCGCGATTGATCACATTTGGTTTGGGAGGTTTTTCCCGGGTCAGGTCCCGATACGGGTCAGTATCGACATTCTTTGAAAGAGACATAATGGCATAATATACCTACTTGGATTTTAGAGAATTAATACCATGAGTGGATTACGTGAATATAATTTCATGTCTCATCTCTAACTATCTAAAAGTCCGACTCGCAGGAACTGCGTCATCTTAGCGTGGTTACGTACATCTCAAAGAAATGGAATAGATTAGCATCACAAATCACAGGAAACTGGCAGTAGCCAACTTACACACAAGCGGATAATTCTTAATCTGCATAACTCAAGACAATTGTGTACTGAAAACGCACTTACTCTTTGGCTACTGCTGAGAAGGCTCTATTCTAAACAACCAAAAATTCCTTGTCATTTTAAGTATCTTGTTTTACTAGCAAATTCGCTGTACTGTTATAATATACTGTAAATATGTGCTTCATGGCGAATTAAATTTCATTCTGTCGTGCGTTAAATCTTTCTATAAAATAAGAAATAACGGTAACTTCAGTTTGAAGCTATGAGGAAGGTTATATAGATGGAGAATTCAAAACAACCTAGGTCATCATGATTAGCGACTGCCATCATGATTACTACAGCCACTCCAAACTTATTATCATTACCTTTCACCGTTTCTTAGCTTATTTTACTACAATACTAATTTTACTGATAAATGCAATTTAAAACTAGAAACAACAAATTAAAAACTGAGATAAAGAAAGAGAAAACCCATTTTAAAACAACAAAACAAACACTTTTTAAGTTTTAAGCGCTTCTATCTCTCATTGACGTTGCTCCATCGAATATTGCTTCAGAACCTTTTTTGTAGAGAATTTAGTAAGCATTCGAATGGTCACTTTCCACTTACCACGATTTCCCAACCGTTATCGAGATATTTACGAAAAATGTATGGAGATCCGAAAACTTTTCATATCTATTAATAAAATAATTTTTTTCGCATACTTCCTTATATCCAAATATTACCAAAATTTAAACATCTTAGTTGGGACTAATTTCCAAGATGTAGAAAATATTTCAATTGAATCCGCGATTCTAAGTAGTCATAAAAAAATAATGACTTACAAAACCATTGATTCCACTTATCTCAGAAATGGCTAAAGATATCGCCTTCAAAATGGTTTCATTCGTTTTTTTATGTTAAGAAACCTATAAAACAAGTACCTGCAAGCATATGAACTCAAAAACGTAAGCGTTACGATTTTTTTGCCCGAATTTCGCCCCAAACACTATCTTCTAGTGGGCGGATTCTGCTGGTTAACGAACTTGACCTTCCAAAATATACGACAGATTTTTGTACCAAATTTCGTCAAAATCGGACCATTTTATATATATATATATATATATATATATATATATATATATATATACAAATTTTAGCCACCTATATTTTCGTGATCTATAGGGTCTGAAACGTGAAAGTTTCTAGTCGGCACTTCCGGATTGCGTCATGAGGTCAACCTCATTAGCGGGTTCTCCCAATCGAGATAGGGAGTAACTGCGCTAAAATCGGATCGTACAGATCTTGGGCTTATTTCTCCGCCAAGAGTTTCAATCACACCTCTTAGATTCCCAATGTTTATTTCTTCAAATTGTATTGTTATGTTACGTAGTAGAATTCTACAGTGTCTTAATTATTAATTATGCACATAAGGAAATGTTTTATAATTCATTTTCATCACCTGATATATATTTCTATATTTTTTACTAATAGGTAATTTTCTTTCTTAATTTTTATGTTTATTTAATCTGCCAAACAGCACGACAAAGCGTGTTATAATTTTTTCGGAACGTAGTAGCCATATACCCGTAACTTCCTGACCCATACCCTTGAAAAATACTTCTCCAAGTCATATATCGGATGCTGATACTTCTCCAAGTCATATATCGGATGCTGATACTTCTCCAAGTCATATATCGGATGCTGATACTTCTCCAAGTCATATATCGGATGCTGATACTTCTCCAAGTCATATATCGGATGCTGATACTCCTTCTCCTACAAATTTCTCCTTCACAATCTCATGTTTTCTTACACATCTACAATTAGTTGAATGAATGAATAAAGTAAATATATTTTATAGTCTTCTGGTATTGACCGTGTCACAAACTTCTTTGCCGACGTTTCGCTAGTCATACTGACAGCTTCCTCAGGGCTTAGTCTGAGAATGAGGATGTTCTTCTAGTTGTTCAGTATAAATGCTCGTCTTTGTATTCATCCGCGGGCGTAATCTGCTCTTCCATGTATCTGATTGGTTGGTCCCTGTCTTGCTTGAACCTGGTTGGTTGGTTCCATCTGGACTGTTGACTGGTTGAATTTCGTTTCTTCTTTTTTCCTTCGGCTTAATCACCGGATGCCATAATTTGCTGAGCCTATTAACCGTCTTCACACGTTCAGAGATTCTTGTACATACCAATCTACCTGTTTGCCCAATGTACTCCTTTCCGCAGGAGCATGGAATACTATAGACTCCTGGTGATCTTAGCTTTAGATTATCCTTGGGGTTATTTATTATTTGACTTATCTTGCAGTCAGTGGTGTAAACCGTTTTGATGTTATGTTTCTTTAGGATCTTTGTAATCTTCTCTGTGGTTCCTTTCACGTAGGGGAGGATTACTTTTTTCACATTTGGGTCTTCCTGTACTCCCTTTTTCGTTGCCTTCATATTTCTTTTGGCTTTGGTGGTGTGTCTCTTTATAACCTCGTCCGTGTACCCGTTTTTTCTTAATGCTGATTTCAGGTGTCTTTCTTCTTTTCTGAGAAGGGTTGGTTGGGAAATCCTGATAGCTCTGGTCAGAATCAACTTATTTCTTGTTTAATGACAAATATTATAAACAGGTAGAAGGTGCCAGCATGGGTTCACCACTCAGCCCAATAGCAGCAGAAATATAACTGACCACTGATATAACCACTGACTGCAAGATAAGTCAAATAATAAATAACCCCAAGGATAATCTGAAGCTAAGATCACCAGGTGTCTATAGTATTCCATGCTCCTGCGGAAAGGAGTACATTGGGCAAACAGGTAGATTGGTATGTACAAGAATCTCTGAACATGTGAAGACGGTTAAGAATGGCAATACTGAGAAATCGGCTGTAGCAGAACACTTCTACAACACAAATCATGCAATCCCGTTCGACAAAGTAAGTATTCTGGTGAAAATAGAGAACTACCAAGAACGGATCATTAGGGAAGCCATAGAGATAGTACGCTGCCCGGAAAATTTTAACAAAGAAGATGGGTATAGGCTCAGCAAATTATGGCATCCGGTGATTAAGCCGAAGGAAAAAAGAAGAAACGAAATTCAACCAGTCAACGGTCCAGATGGAACCAACCAACCAGGTTCAAGCAAGACAGGGACCAACCAATCAGATACATGAAAAAGCAGATTACGCCCGCGGATGAATACAAAGACGAGTATTTATACTGAACAACTAGAAGAACATCCTCATTCTCAGACTAAGCCCTGAGGAAGCTGGCAGTATGACTAGCGAAACGTCGGCAAAGAAGTTTGTGACACGGTCAATACCAGAAGACTATAATATTTGTAATGACTCGGACCGTGGAAGCCTAAGAGTTAAATTATATATATTTTCTTCTAAAATGTACAATAATCTAACAAGAAATAATTTATGTTTACAAAAACAAGAATGGGAAAGGCCCGTCAGCTGGAGTGGAATTTGCGGTCCCGGAGTAACAGAATATTTAATGAAAAGCATACAAAAGAACAAAGCGATCACCCCTTTATAATCAATGAAAAATAATTACTCTGATACCAAACTTTGACTAATATAAAATGAAAAAATATATACAACAACATCAACAAATAAATAAATTAAAACAAAAATCACAAAAATCGAGTTACTTGCAAAGGACGTCCCAGTTACTCCCATTTAACTCCTTCACTAACTCTTCCTTCGAAAAAGAAGAGCCATAATACCTCAGTCTGAACTCCTTCAGTACTGGACATATTGCAAGGAAATGGAAGGTGTCTTCGTCTTCTTTCAGCTTGCACATAGAGCAGCAGGACATCTCTCCTACTCGCCGAGGCTTCTTCTTAAGGTGGAACATCTCTGCTCTTGCCCTTACTATCAGCCTTATCGTATGGAGATCTCTGCCATGTACGAAGTGCCGCTTTCTTGAAATTCCAGCTCTTAGTTCAGAAGGTGGGACTGAGTGGCAAGCACGTTCTTCTTTCTCTTTTCTTCTTCCAGGATGCCTACTTTAGTCAGAATCCTGCTGATTGAAGCTGCTATCATTTCCATGGATCCATAAAAAAAGCCTTCTATCCTCTCCCCGGTTTTATGGAAGGTTCCCTCCAAATCCCTGTAGATGGCCTGTTTTGTACGAAGCGCTTCTTGAACAAGCTTTTTTGGCAGGCGGCGATCTGGCATATTCAGTACTTTATTTATGTAGACAAGATGCATTTTTAAAGCTTTCGCATATAGAGAACACCTGCAAGTCTCCAAGTACAGTGAATAGTTTGGCGTGTACGTTGGTAGGCCTAACAGTCGCACCTGCGCAGCCGCTCGATTTGCTCGTATTCCTTCAAACCACACAGCTGCGCTCCGTAGCAAAGGATTGCCCGATTGCTGCATCAAATATTTGGAACTTCGCAGAAATTGGAATTTCTCTTCTGTATAAGAAACGATTCCAAATAGAGTTGATTGCGACTCTTCTCTTCGAAGTGTTTGCTTATACTTATATTCCTTAGCAACTTCCACAGCATCCGCTCCTAATCTCCAAGCATCGCTCCCTGCTGCCATTCCACCATTTCTGAACACCATCAACTAAGATTTCCTTAGATTGATCTTCAACTTCCAAGTCTGACAGAACTCTTCCACGTTACGTATCATTAGCTGCAGTGATGCTCTGTCTTCACTCATCAAGACTATGTCGCCTGCATACATGAGGCATGGAATCCTCGCCTCAAGTATTTCCACACCTCCTCCGATACTTTCTGGAAGATCATTAATGAATAAGGAGAATAAAAGTGGGCTGAGTAAACAGCCTTGCCTCAATCCAGCTTCCTTACTGAAGAACTCCGTTATCTCTACTTTATGCCAAACTACAGCCTCCGTTGTTTGGTATATAGCTTCCAGGATGTGGATGAACTTGGTCGAAATCCCTAAGGTATGGAGCTTATAGAATAGTGAAGGTCTATGTACAGAATCAAACGCTGCTTTCAGATCGACGAAGAAACAGTAAATCTTCCTTCTTTTTCGGGCAAGCTTTAGTTTTACAATTGTGTTCAGACTGAAAATATTATCGACTGTTGAATACTCCTTCCGAAAGCCTGCTTGGAATTCACTGAAAATGTTATTTTCAAAGCACCAATCCTCTAGCCTTCGTAACAATATCCCCGAAAATTATTAGGCTACTGTATTAATAAATGAGAGACCTCTATAGTTTTCGGCCAAATGTATATCACCTTTTTTATGCAAAGGTATTATTATTGGGTTTTGCGAAGGTTTGTGGTACGTCGCCATTCTCATATATCAGACTAAATAAGCGTACTAATATCTACTTACTACTTATAAAACTCATAGGGTATTTGATCGTCTCCAGGTGCTTTATTAGTCTTTGCCTTGTGAAGAACTTGTTCAAGTTCCTGAAGTTCCATGGATCGATCCAGTGAATCGATGTTTACAAGAGGCCGGGCATAAGATATAGAGCCACAAGGTTCCTGTGGATTTAGCATAGTTTTGAAATGAAAAATCCAATCTATGTATTTTACGTTATTATCCGGAACAATACTTTTGTTTCACAGTTTTCTTGCCAAGTTCCAAAAGTCCTTTTCATCTTTATAATTAAAGATTAAAGACAATTAGTTATTCACTTCAATCGCCACTACCCCATTAGTCATAAAACAAAACCTTCAGTCAATATTTGCCGACTCAACGAGAACGTGTTAAGAAAGCTGCAACTCAGGGTGAAATAAATCCGCCTGAGGCTTCGGTACTGTTTAAGCCTAGAGATAAAGGTAATGTAAGGAGGGAAAAGGACGAATCCTTGTCCAGAGATCTGGAAGGAGGCCAAGAGCCAGATGTAAGCTTAGAGTTTGTGTCAGCAAGTCTATCCAGGCACCCACTTTCTCTCAATGTCACTGCCTTTCTTGTCAAGGGAAGAGATAAGCTTATTTGACATTTATCAATCCATCTGAATTTTACATCTTGACAAATCAGTCTATATTTGATAATTTACGAAAAAGTCCGACTCGCATTATACAGGCTATATAATAGGGATTGATATCCCCAGTGCTATTAGCAAAGGAGTAGAAGCAGTTATTCGTTGGATTTGACCTTTTCCGAAAAATATAAAATATCATGGAAGATTTAAGGCGCCAAAACAGAAATATGATAGTATTCTAAGCGGAAATTACGCCTCCCATCATCTCAACGTTCGCCATGGGAAAGCACAATTACCTATACCTTTCTCATTTCCATACCTTATTTTATAAAAATACTAATTTTTCTATTAAATGGTAATAGTTCCATTTTATAGATTCCAACTGTATTTTGTAGAGTAGGACTTTTTTAGAGAAATATAAAGTCTAATGGCTCAGGTTAAAAATGTATATAAAGGTAAGTATGTCACCCTTCAGGTTTTCTCAGTGTACAGAGAAGATTAACCCCTTTGATGTTAGAGCTTGTGGTGGAGTAGACACGTTTCTGTTTGCAGTGATTCGATCCAAATGGTAAGAATGTAGAGGTGTACAACTCTTACACCTCTACATTCTATTTCACGGTCTGTTTCATTTGCCGTAGAGGAAAGGAAAGAGTTGACCGGCACGAAATCTGAGACCCAATAAGCACTTTCCAAATAAACTTCCAAATGGATTAATTCTCTTAGGAGACTTGAATTCCTATAGTGTTGTGTGGAAGTTAGTAACTTTTATTGGCTTGGAACACCTGCTTGCCAGAACACGAGGCTTTTTTTACGCAAATCTAGCCCCGTATGATTTTTAACAAAGTCCGAATCGCACTTGATGAACTGCGTCATCATAGCGCGTTTTTTCATGTCCCTAGTGCCATTTATAGACTTCCACGCTAAATAAATTACCACCAAAAGTAAAAAGGATTATCATAAGAGGTTTTTTTTTTATTATTCCAAAAGCTATACACCATCACATAAAAAAATAAAGTTAATGGTTTTTCATCCCTTATTTATTTTTTTTTTTTTTACTCAAAAAAAGAAATTACTTGACTACTCATATTTGTCAAACTCACTCGTATTCAGTATCAAATATTTAAATTCAACATTTCAGGATGTTTTTAGAGTTCAATCAAGTTAAAAAAAAAATACAGAAAATTTAAGTTCAACGTCTTAGAGCTTTATTTTTTATAGTTTTTAAAATCAAATCGCTGTATTTAAAAAAATAATAATAATATTGTCAGCTAACATTTTAATCGAACAATTTTTTTTTCTTTTTGAAGAAAAAATAAAGAAGGAGTGAAGTAAACATACATTTTATTTTTTTAATGTGATAGTGGATAACTTTTAGAATAATAATAAAAAAAAAATACTTTTTTGAATCTCTTTTTCTCTTTTGATGATATTCAACTCAGTGTGCAACGCCATATTTCATTAAAAAAATATTATTTTAACACTTAAGGGATTTTTTCAAACCATTCGTAATTACTTTAAGGTTATATTACATTTTTTCTAGCTTCCTTAACAAGTGAGGTATTGTAATAAAAATTTCATCAACATTGGTTAATAAACAGAGAACATACGACTTATTTTTTATGCAAGAACTAATTGCACTTCCTTCGTCCAATCGATAAAAACTGTAAAATTTCAAAAGCTTTAGCAGGTCGTAAAAAAAAACAAAAAAACATTTGAGATAGAGCAAAACTATTTTATATTCCTACTTATATCCATGAAAGGAACAAACATGCTTAGTTTCATTAAGTTCTGAGATCATGGATGTCATGGCTACGTGGAACTGACATGGAACGACCCTCCTGCCTTCTCGACATTTGCACTAGGAAAACACTATTTTCCATGTATATTTCTCATTTACTAACATTTTGTTACAAAAATACTCGCTTTACTGTTAAATGGAATTTTTAAAAAGTCCTTCACGCAAGAGCTGCATAACTAAGTACTTTTTTTCCGAATTTGGTTAGTGTATTCTGCATTCCTGCATAATTTGCGTAAAATAACCCATATAATTTAAATAAAAACATGAATAATTTTGCTCTTTTACATTTGTAATGATTAACTCAATTAAAGTATTCTAATTATTATTTTTTTAAATAATTTCCCTGCAGAGTTTTGTGTATGCTTGGTACCAAACTACTTGATAAATACACGAAATCTTCACATTTTCGTCTGAGACAGGAACGGGAAACAGCACTCCTAGCGGTAGACGTGAGAAGTATTATCAAGACAGAGGCATTCCTAGCGGCAGCTTTGTTAACTTACGTTTCACTGGGAAGTTCTATTCAAACATACTACAAAGAAATATTTTTCCCCTTCCGACAGACTGATTTAGTTCACTTTTACAACACTTCTTTCTAATTAGATAACCAACAAGTATTCCGAGTTTCGTTACAATACAACAGAAATTATGACCGTTATGAAATTAATACTTTCGCTCCAGAGTAATTTCGCCCCCTCCTGGTGGTCCGATTTTGGTGGTTAACAAAATTGTTCAATCGTTTGCCAAGTGAACGCTGTATATCAAGTTTCGTGACGAAAAAACAAATACACTGCGTGTTATCAGACAAATGTGTAAACAAATTTTAACGGGCGTCATTTTCGGTGTCTACTAGGTAGGATCAATAAAAATTTGAAGACATTTTTAAAAGATACCATCATGAGTGCAACCTCAATAGCTCCTTTCCTTCGGAGGAAAGTGCTAAAAACAAAAAATAACCAAATAAAAAGTTAGGTAACAGGGACAAGACCCAGTTCAAAAGAACAAAACTAACACATATGAAGTTTTAAGAACTGATTTATCCGATTAACATACGTAAACTTTAAAACACTTTTGAAGTTTTAAACACTTTTTTCCCTTACATGAACAATAAGAGAATTGTCTACCCCCATGGAATAGGCAATTGAATCCAAGATATTATGTTCTAGTTGTTATAGCTTATTATTATAGTGTTATGATGAACCGAATACGGTAATTATAGTGTTATGATGAACCGAATATCATAATTATAGTGTTATGATGAACCGAATACCGTAATTATAGTGTAATGATGAACCGAATACCATAGTACCAATAAAGTATTTAAATAGCAACCTGATTCGTAATTAGGACTTGAGGGATGGTCACTAGGGGGCAGCAGTTGTGCCAACACAATCCATCATACCACCGGCGCAAATTATCCATCTTGGGAAATAGGCTAGGTGTGCTCCACTTTCTAGGAACAGTATATACTGCATGCTCGGTATAGTTCGGAAAATATTTAGGCTCACTTCGGAAATCGGGAATCTGAAGATATTGCAATCCACCGAAAATCATAATGAAAAGTCTAAAGATTTTGAAGAATTAGCAAAGGATTCCATGATGGCCGCCCTAAAATTAACGGCATGAGGTTGGCGCGTAGCTTTGCCTTTAATATCATTCATTTTGCAGAACTCTGGGCTTAAATAAGTCCTTGTGTAATGGCTTCTGAGCCATCTCCGTTTGTAATTTCTCTGAAAAACATCCCATCACCTAATAGAATATTTTTGATATTTACCAGCCAGATCTTTATTCAGGCAAAATGCAAGACTTACAAGAGAGAAACATAAATAACTATCATGAACGTAATAACCTCAATCAATATCGACACCTGACATTTCAGAATTTTAACTCAGTGTATGAATAAATTACATACAACTCAATGTATCTATTCCAGGAAACTGTTACTACACAGACGAGCGGACTCATGCTAAACAAGTGGGCATTTGATTGGTTAAGACCTCTTAAATCCACTAATATTGATTGGTCATCGTCGTATATGCAAAGGAGCGATAATATTATCAATACAACATTGTGGTGTATACCCAAACATTGTTGATACCAATGTAAAGTATCGAATGCGGAAATCACCACATGCCCGAATGAAAAAGCTTTTACTCATTACTTTGCTTTTGGACATGATGATAAATGTTTTCAAATTCAGAAAACAGTTTAACATTTACCTCTGGACGTATATATACAGGGTGTCCCCAAAATAAACGGCAAAACTTCGGGAATCGATGCAGGATGAAAAAAACGAAAGAAAAAAAGTCCTTTGACATATTTCTCGTTTTTACTTCGTTTCCGAGAAAAACGCAAAAAACTAAAACAAAATTGAGAAAAGGCATTCTATCATAGTCTATATAGAAAAAACAGATGTCTTATATTCCACCCCCTCTACGCCCCCCCACCAAAAAAAATTAAATATCAGCATGTAAAGCAGCAAGTTCGACATAACTTAAATAGCTAATTATCGTCGGAGGAAAGTAATAATAAACAAAACAAAAAACTTTCAATTCTTAATAAAATAAAATTTCAAAATCTGAAAAGAGTTTTAAGGGTCATTTATCACTGGACGCATCCGTAATTACAAAATAATAATTTAACGTCTAATAATCCCTAACGAACAATTTAAAAACTGTTCAAAGGTTTGGCCCCTTTCAGCAATAAACATTGACAGACTGGATGAAATGTTTGCATTGCTCTGCTGTAATCTGTTCCCTGGCACATCTGATGCCACGGGTGCGATGCTCCCTTCACCAATGGTCTCCCTAAGGGCCAAATCTTTAATGTACCCCCATGCTAAGAAATTCAAGGCCGTTAGATCTGATCCAAGTCCAACGCCGTGGATAGTCCAACCGATTTCGGACGGCCCTCCCGCAGAGGGCTGGACAGCCGTTAACTTGGAACCAACTTCCCAATCTTTGTGTCAAAAGACCTACCCCAAGAACAACTACAGTTTATTATCGAGGAATGCGTGAAAGACTGCGAGGGTTCAAAAAATGGAGACTCATTATTTCATTATTCCACACTAAATCAGAGGCATACTCACAATATATTTTTGGTGTGGGGGGGGGGGGTTTGATGGACGTGGGGGTAGGGTGAGTGGAGAGGGTGGAAGATAAAACATATACTTTTAATGGTATTTTTATAGGCATTTAATGCCTTTTCACAAGTGTGTTTTAGTTTTTTTTTTGCGTTTTTCTCGGAAACGATGCAAAAACGACATTTATTACAAGAGACTTCTTTCCGTTTATTTTGGGGCCACCCAATATATATATGCACGGTTTGTAATTTTTTGATGATTTGCACTTTTTCTGGCCTATAAAACAAGTATTATGTCCTTAATCTTTTACAGCATCATTGATACAGAAACAAAAATAAAAAATATAATTAAAAAATCGTTGAATGGTTGTATTCCTTACATTATCCTGAGAAGGGTTGGACTCCGGGAGAGATGGAGGCAGGTCCGCACCGTTGGCTACGCCCGGCGGGGTCGTCTGAGGCAAGCTCTGAAAAATAAAAATAAAACATAAAATAAAATAAATATAAAATATTTTTTGTACAAGTGTAATAAAAGTAAGAAAAATTAATAATTACTCTAACATTCCCATTTTTGTTTGAGATTCGTGATCAGATCGCCTCTCCTTATATTTAAATATTTTAGTATTACCAAAGCAAATCATAAATGTTGGTTACTATAAGTTACTGTTAATTGTGAATATATTAATTTGTATTTTTCACTGTATCTTAAAAAATAAATAAAAAAAAGAGCAAGTCGCCGTCGTTGCGAAGCTCGTAAAATAAATAAAAAAAAAAAACTGTTTGTTAGAATATTGCATTCTAACGTTCTTTATACAGACTCATGTGAGCGTCCTTCGGAATGTAACGCCTAAGCACTTGATCAGCTAAGTAATTAGAGTTTTAAATGGTTAACTTCTCTTTACCCTAATTAGTCAAACGTTTTGTGGCATATTTATTAAATGTATAAGAAAATTCTAAAATCCATCTGTTGATGAAATATTGGTATGCTGATAATCCAAACGTTACCTTCCTTCGGATAGGCTGGAAAATGTATCAATATATCAACTCTTATGTTTTTAAGCAATCAAGGAATAGTTGGGGTTCGACTAAGTTGGGATTTGTGACCTGTCGATTACAAAAATCAACAGGATTTTTGTAAAAATCTGTATTAAGGATGTTTCGGCTACCCTTTGGTAGCCTTCGTCAGCTAAAAGACAAAAGCAAGAAAATAAAGAATTAATAAACAGAAGTTAACCCATTTCTATGCATAACTCAAATATATATGTTATTATTATTCACGCAGTACCGTTTTGACAATTTACCTCCTAGATTTTTCCAATAATTCTGATGGAGGTATTTTTCTGTCACCAGACATGCCTGCTCTACTCCTATTTTAATCTTCCTCTAACCGACTATGACACTAAACCTTCTTTCTCTGAAGTTGTCTCTATCTGAAACACCTGTTTGTCAGCTACCTACTGCTTTTTAATACTCTTTTACTGCCACAATCTATTAATTATATATACCTTTTCGTTACTTTGATATATTTATATGTGTGTACACATACAGTGGAACATGGATAACTCGAACTTCCATAATTCCAAATCGTCTTTAATTCGAATATTTCTCTCGGTCCCTAGAATTTAGGGCATAAACAATGTAAAAAAATTGTGATTAATTCGAATAAAATTTTGGATGATTCGAATTTTTTTCGATTCGGTGCCTCCAATGGGAAGTGGACAGAGAGGCGGTCGATCTTAAATCTTGTGAAAATATTCTCCCCTCGGGTAAGAAGGATAGTTAGATACGGATGTAGGGGGTCCGGGACAAGAAACGCGGCGGTCTCATAGTCTAGTTCTTGGACTCTAGGAGTTCTGCAAAGTGGTGGGTCGTGCTTCCTCCCTTTCAGGGGCTGTAGTTACATCCTGTCGTTTTGATAAGAATTTGAGAATTCCCTCTCACCATCCCTCTTTTCTTCATTTGTTATTTAGTCATAAGTCAGTCATTGCCTAGATCTGTTGCATTGTTTGTGCCTTAATTTCTGGTGTACAGTGCAGTTCATTGAGTTGTTGATTTAATATGTCGAAGCCTAGAAATTATAAAACTTAAACGTTTATTATGTATGTATTTCTTTTTTAATTAAAAAAATGTGAAAATATGAAGTTCGATTTTTTAGCCCTTTACTTTCAAAAACTTTTGTGATTCGAATTTTGGATAATTCGAACTTTTTTATCGGTCCCTAGTGGTTCGAATTATCCAAGTTCTACTGTATATATATATATATATATATATATGTTTGGTTGGTGGGTGGATGAATGAATCCCTGAAGACGCAGGAGAGGAATCCGGCAAAATATTGCCCTACAGTGTGGAGCAACGCGGCTGAAGGGAGAAGCTCTCTCACCACCCAAACATATGAACCTAGGCAATGATAATTAATATTAATATATATATATATATATATATATATATATATATATATATATATATATATATATATATATATATATATATATATATCAACTGTGTGTCCCTGTAGATCCCAAAAAATAAAGTTTATGCTAACATATTTTCAAGGGTTTTCGAAACAGAATGAAACACCAGCACAAGGAATATCACCAACTACGGATTTTATCTGTTCTATCTCAACATGTAGCAGAGCTATTCAAACTTTCGTCCATTTTAAAAACTATCGTTTCTTTTTTAATGAAAAACAGTGTTTTCCGGATTTCTGGTCACTGTATCGTAAATAACGACCACATTTTTAGAATCTACATTACATGTCCAATAAGAAACACTTGTTATTGTAATTCTGTCATGTAAATTAAGCTATACTAAACGCACAGATGTGAACTATTATTATTAGTGTTTTCTTAACGTATTGAATATTTTCTTAATCAGCTATTTGTAGACTTAGCGGTTTGCCTCCGCCTCAAAAGTTTCCTTATTTAATAAGCTTATTCTATTTTTTTCTGATTTCAAAAACCAATAAATGTGCTTCAGCGTGAAGGAGCCATTCTGAACACATTCTTTAATTACACACGATTATGGGGATGTCCCATCCTTCCCACACTAGGTACACAAACGTTTTCCTCTGATTCACGATTGGAGGACACTTCGGAATGAAGATTGAAAGGCGACAGAAGAACATATTGCAAAAATGTGGGAAACGGAGACTGTATTCACCGACTGCAGCTGATGCATTACCATTAACGAAGCCATAAAGGAACACCATATCCGTGAAGTTTTATATTATGTAATGAACTGCCATATGGGTCACTCCATATCAAGTGATCCAAAGTTTTTTCCCTCACCTTTTTTTGATTTTTTTTTAATTTTGGCTCATCAATAGTATCTTACACGACAATTAAAATTCCAAATTTTTAAAAATTCACCTTTATTAGTTTTCGAGATAAAAAACTTTGAAGTTTTGAACATTTTTAAACATAAGTTTTAGGAGAAATTTTAATTTTAAAGTTTTAAAAATTACCTTAAAATTTTAATTTTTATAAATAAGTCATGATATGTATCATATTCATCAGCATTTAATACACTATCGAATGCTTTTTACCACACCTTTCCAGCTCTATTTGTTTGGGAGTTATGGTCAATTTTATGATCAAGTCTCTGTCCAAAAATGTGCTTTTTAAAAAAACTTTATAACTCGAAAACTAATAAAGATAAATTTCTAAAAAATTGGATATTTAATTGTCGGAATATACTATTGATGAGCCAAATTTAAAAAAAAAAAAAAAAAAAAAAAAAAAAAAAAAAAATGTGAGGGAAATTTTTTCCTTTATTTTCGGACCACATGATATGGAATGAATATCAACTGTTTGTAATGAATATCAATGTGGGGCTCATCCTTGTGGAGCTCCGTAGATAAATAAATAATGAATGTCAATTTTGATAAATCACATCATTCTGGAATCCGACCTTTATTAAGTCCGAAAAAAAGAGTGACAGTAATATGAGAAAATGGTATAATGGTGAATAATCCGTGTTGACCGAAGCTAATGCAAAGATAGATAATGTCTCGCTTTATATTCGCACGTCGACGGAGCTGTGTTTGCACATGGGGTTCATTTGGAATTACCATACGCCCGAGTATATCCGGTGACCTCACTCATGTGTCCATTATCCCGCAGATATACTCATGACAGGGAAAGAGTGACCTCACGTTCCAACATCTCTCCGCTGTTGAATTATTGACTGACATACTTCAGAGGCCACCTGAGTCCCGGCACTTTTAAAAATTCAACATCCCAAAATAAAAATAAATCTTTATATAGGAAGGGGCAAAGTCTACTCGACCAACACAATCACAATCGGAGTTTGGTGTATATAGGAAGGGGCAAAGTCTACTCGACCAACACAATCAGAATCGGAGTTTGGTATATATATAGGAAGGGGAAAAGTCTACTCGACCAACACAATCACAATCGGAGTTTGGTGTATATAGGAAGGGGCAAAGTCTACTCGACCAACACAATCACAATCGGAGTTTGGTGTATATAGGAAGGGGCAAAGTCTACTCGACCAACACAATCACAATCGGAGTTTGGTGTATATAGGAAGGGGCAAAGTCTAATCGACCAACACAATCGCAATCGGAGTTTGGTGTATATAGGAAGGGGCAAAGTCTACTCGACCAACACAATCACAATCGGAGTTTGGTGTATATAGGAAGGGGCAAAGTCTAATCGACCAACACAATCGCAATCGGAGTTTGGTATATATATATGCGTGAGCGGTTTCCATCATGATCGCAAAGAACAAGGGGGGGGGTTAGTCGGTTGGAGTCCGACACTACCTGGTTTTCTCCTCGCCAGGTGTCCATAATGGATTTCCCTCCTACCATAATATATATATATATATATATATATATATATATATATATATATATATATATATACTAATTCTTCTGAATGATGACCTAATATATATTTTTCACTTATTCTTATTTCTTTCTATGGCAGGGTGTCCACCGTTCGTTCTGTTCAACTACTTGATTTAAAATCTTTGCCCGACATGTTTCATGCATTATGTCCATCAAATTTTCCACAGCATTATAGGTTACACCTTTTAAAAGCTCACCGATAATCGATAACATTAAAAAAGCTGAAATAATCGATAATATACGGCCATATTAATTGGAGCAGATGACATCTGAGTATTATGCCTGACGCGCAAAGGAGAACATGACGAGAGGACTTCAGTACAAGGTAAGACTAAAAATTTAAAACAATTTATTAAAATTTATTTAGGGAAGGGATATATTATTATAAACATGTTTATTTCAAGATTTATAAAAATAGAATAATGTTTGTTTAGGAAAGCCCCTGATTAGGTGCGAATAAAGCACGAAACATGTCAGGCAAAGATTTTAAATAAAGTAGTTGAACAGAACGAACGGTGTACTACTTTATGGACACCCTGCCATAGAAAGTAATAAGAAGAAGTGAAATATATATATATATATATATATATATATATATATATATATATATATATATATATATATATATATACATACACAGTAGACTCTCTCTAATCCGGCATCGCACAGTGGGGCAAACTTATGGGGTTACGTTTTGCGGATTTTTATCCCTAATTAGTCAAAGAATGAAAACCTACTTGCTTGTTCCATACAAAAACTTTTTTAATGCTGAAATTAGCGTTCTTCTTGCTGCTGTATGATTATTCCTGTTTCTTGTGACATTATTTTGAGCTTGTTTAACCAGATTTGGTTGATCAGTGCTTTTCATCCTCCTTAAAGTAGGCATGAAGACGAACTACTTGATAGCAATAACTGCCCATACAGACAAATTAGATGAGCGGAAACCTGTCACACAGGAAAACAAATTTGAAGCAAGGTTTGAGTAACGCGCTTATCCTAGCTTAAGATGGCGGCCATTGATCTAGGACCGGGATGGGTCTGAGAATATATTATTAGTAGCTGTTACCCAGTGTGCCATGCTACACCTACTTTCTGCCTATGTCTCTCCCCGTATCAAGATCTACCTGTATAAACAGCCGACAGAGGCCAGCACCACAGCAATTCAATAAACAGCCGAGCCTGGCAATTCAGCACCAGAGCCTGCGAGTAGATAGCTCTTATCAAAGAAAGGCCAGCGCTCCTTACTTAGACAGTGACTGTTGATATATAATTGAAATAAACTACATTACATGATTATTTATTTATTGGTGCTGAGTTTCGCAACAAGGGCGACGACCTCATTAGAACGGAAAAATCAAAGTCAGTTGATAGTCAAGTGACATAATATTACATCATTATATAATCATGTAATGATTATATAATGATGTAAAGTCAACAATGAGTTCGAGTTATTCTAATTATCAAGGTCATCAACAAATAAATTTGAGACATTATTCACAATGGCTGTCGATTCAAAATGGCCGTCAGAATCTGAATGGTTCGGTGTAACTAATTTTTCTTCGACAAAACTTTTGACCTTTTGACCAAATTTTGAAATTTGACTATTTTAACCTACCCTAGGAGATTTCCCTTATCAAGACCTACCTGTGTGCCAAGTTTGGTCAAAATCGGTCCCACGGTATAGAAGATAAGTTAATTTGCACCTTTTTGCCCTTTTAGTAGTGATAGTGAATTTTTCGCATAATATTCGCGAGAAAGAAAGTTTTGAAAGCATGTATACATATTTACAAGTAACAAACATGGATTTCGGTGAGATAAAAATATCTATTAGACAAGTGATCTTCACCATGTTGGACTGGAAGCCCGAGCTGTAGAAGGGACTACACCATTAAAACTGATTTTTTTCCTAAGCTGAAATGACTCCATCCTTTTTCTTAACGTTCGCTCTTGGAAACACTGTAACAATGTTACTCATTTTCATAATCATGTTTTACTAAAATACCCATTTTACTTTTAAATGCAATTAAAAAAAAACAAAAAAAACATAGATATAGCCAATTAAAAAGTTAGGTTAAAGAGGCAATAACCCGTTCAAAAAAGAATATTACAAATATAAATAAAATTAAAGAAAAATGAATAGTTCTGCTCTTTTACGTCTTTTATAAGCCACTGATTCAATTTTGTAATTAATTTCCTTCCAGAGTTTTGATTATTCCCAGTACTACTTAATAAATACGCAAAAAAATCGAATTTTAGTCTTACGCAGGAACCGGATACAACGCCCCTAGTGGTCAAAAGCAGAAGTCATATCATGGGAGAGGCACTTCTAGTGGCAGCTTTAGCAATTAACATTTTGCGGGAAAATCACAGAACAGTATCATAAGCAGAAATGTCTCCTCCCGCCTTCTGAAGATTTGCACAAGGAAAACACTATTATCAAGACGTTTCTCATTTTTTTTTACCTTGTTTTACAAAAATACTTATTTCACTGTAAAAAGCGATTAAAAAACAACAACCAATTAAAAAGTTAGGTAAACCGAGACAATGCCCCGTTTAAGGAGTCTCCCTTGGTCTAGTGGCTAGCGCCTTTGTTTCAAAAGCGGGCGATGATGGGTTCGATTGCCACCGGCGGCAGGAATTTTCTCAGCCCAAGGATCGTTGGGAAAATTCCTCGCTGCACACTGTTCGTCGCCGCTAATGGCCTAGATGTCGAAGCGCCGTAAAAAAAAAAAAAAAAAAAAAAAAAAAAAAAAAAAAAAAAAAAAAAAAAAAAAAAAAAAAAAAAAAAAAAACTACTGCATAATTCAAATACTTAAGCTACATTTAATTGAAATACTGTTAAACTAAATTGAATTATTTTTTTAATTACTGTAATTGATATTTTCAGCCAAAACAAAATTCCCCGTTTAAAAGAACAAAACTAACACTTTCGAAGCTTCAAACACTCATTTCTCCTTCTGTCATCCCCCATCCAATATTACATCCATTTTTGAAGAGAATTTAGTGAGCTTTCGAATGATGGCCTTCTAAATATTTTATTTTTGGAAAAGTTATTGTTTTAAATAAATATTTACTTATGGCTTTTTGAATAAAATGAGGAAAACAAATTTTTTTCTTTTCACAGATCCATATTTTTTTATAAACTTTTGTTCCTAAATCGTTCACTTGCTTCAATAACACAGGGTTGTGATACATGAATGGAAAGCTGGTTAAATGAAGAGGTTTTTCTGAAACCCGGAAATCTCAGATCCTGCCCATTGAGGAGTAACGCTGGTAAGAAAAAGTCAGGAAATTTAGAATAGCTTTCTTTTGGTAAGATAGACATACTTAAATTCATTCATTTTTATGTTTGCTTCCAACTAGTTTTATAGTAAATTTACTCAGCTTTTGATTGGTTTCACTTTCTTTCTATTACAACCACCTGGGACGGAGCTACAACGATTATTCTTCTAAAAACCACGTTTGTCTCGAAAAAACAATAAAATGTCGTTTTCTCCCTTATGTGTGAGAATTCGGAAAATCGTCAAATAACATTTTTTGTTCCCCTAAGGTTCCTTTATCACCTCCCAAAATATGACTAGACATTTACGGGACACCCTGTGTATATATGGTATTATCACAACGTCTACGTCATTATTGGGTTTCGTATGTATGTAGGGACTTGCGCTAAAACAGAAATTCAGGGAGCTGATTTATAACAAATTCAAATTTATGTCTCGAAGATAATCTCTACAAATGATTGATCAGTGGCCAGTACCTGAATGGGTGACCGACCACGTGCTGTTGGAATTTTAGAAGGGTGACAACCTGTATATAGCTTGGTGTTAATAGACCAATTGATCATACGGCGTTAAAAAAATAAAAAAATATTGAGAGTAAAAAGCCTTGAGGGACTCCTCCAAACTATCGCAGATAGCAGAATGGAAGCTGGAATGGGCGAAATAAAGATACTCCAAACCAAGATGATGAATGGTTTAGGAAATGACCCATGGCATATACGGTATATCCCAATGTGGCATAATGGCCAACTATAATTCTCTCAGGCCTGGTGCGTTGCCAAGAAGCCAGGTAGCGTTATTCCCGCATCCTGGCTGTGGGGGCACAGGAAGCCAAAAGAAGCTATCAAATTCTACTTAATCATTCCACAAAGAGCAATCATACTTTTTTTTTTTTTACGGCGCATCAACTGTTTGGCTATTAGCGCCGGGCTATCTACAGGTTGCCACACTTTTCTAATGCCAACAGCACGTGGACGGTCACCCATTCAGGTACTGACCACGCCCGACGTTGCTTAACTTCGGTGATCTACGAGAACCGGTGTATTCAACGTGGCTATGGCCGTTGGCAGCAATCATACTGTTCAGATATCTAGCACTTTATATCTATTGGAGTCTTAATTATGATTTAACCGAAGTAGGAATAAAGCTATAAGACATTTGACTTATATATCGTCGATACAAATGCAAAGTATCGAATGTGAAAACACCCATTTTTCATTTTCAATTTTTCTGATTGCTGTTGGACCGATGTACGTTGTGGCAAATTCTCGAAAATTAATGAAAAATAATTATAAATTACCCAAAATCAAACTAACCAATGTGCATTAAGTATAATTAAAATATATCATGTAATAAAATATATATAAAGTCATCTATACCATCTATAAAGTACCAACTACTTTTCACATTCGATACTTTGCATTTGTATCGACGATATATAAATTAAAGTTCTTGGTCCATTTCCTGTCCACTCCCCGACTAATTTGTGTTACTTCCCGCATACTTCTGGACTATATTCCGGTCACTTTACGCAGTATATATATATATATATATATATATATATATATATATATATATATATATATATATATATATATAAGTCGGAGAGTGGACAGGTAATGGACCTAAAGTGAAAAGGACGTAAAACTAAATTGATCCGTATATGGTCCGGAAGTGTGCAAGAAGTTGCCAGGAAATACTCAGGAAGAGAACGAGAAGTAAACACGATGTAAACAAGTAAGTAGAATGCGGTCTAGAAGTGCACAGGAAGTGACCAGGAAAGAAATAATCGGTAATCGTACCGGAAGTAAACAGTGTAAGCGTTATGTGACTAGAAAGCGGCTCAGGCGTGCGCAGGAAGAGAACAGGAAGCGGACCATAAGTAAACAGGTTCTAGTCGTGAAGTGAGCAGAAAGTCGCTCAGACTTTTGCAGGAAGACTTCTTTTTTTTTTTTGTTCTTTGATGTTTAAAGGCCATTGGACCACTATTGGGTCATTTATGCCTCTTGGTCGATCCGTTTGTAGCATCGAAGGGAAAGACGAAGCCCGACGGCCGACGAGAGACGGACTAAGTCAAGGTCGAGTAGAGACCTCCTCTGCCAGTTCTACCTTAGTGGCCCGCAACTGGTGACTGGCTGCTAGGTCTATGATAGAAGGTGTGCTTGCTGGTGCCAGGGCAACCAACCCTTAGGGGGGGGGGGCTCGGCCCCAACCCTAACCAAGCCCATCGCTCCCGCCGACCCACGCGCCCCGCCTCCGCCCGAACGCCACCAACAGTTAAAGAAAAAAGTTAGTAAATTTTAGTTAGTAAATGCCTTAATAATTTAAATTATATCAATTAATGATAGCTTATACATTTTTTAAGAGACTAATACGTTTTACGTTTGCTGTTTAGTGAGTTTGAGATGAAATTTTTATCGAAATATATTCTAGAGGCCAATACTGTTTACAATAGGTGTTAATTGAGTAAAAGATTTTACTTTACAATGAAAAATCGCTAAGCCAGAGCTAAATTTTGTTTTTCAAATTGGTTTTATCTAGGAAAGAAAAAATATTAGAGAGATGAACTGAATTGTTTCCTAGTAGCTCTCTAAGATGTATCGGGAGACTCAGTCGAACTCGTTCGTCTCCATATGCACTACACTGGGATATGCTTTACAGTGAGGGGCACGCCGCAAACCTCGCACTTTGGAGGCTCCCCCCTCTCCATGAGATAGCCGTGCGTCAGTCTTGTGTGGCCTATCCGTAATCTTGAGAGGATTACTGATTCCCTACTATTATCCCGCTCCGATCTAGTCCACTTACACACTTCGTCTTTAATATCCCAGAGTTCTATCTACTAATTCTATATGAATCCATTCTCTTTGCCAAATCCTTATTGTTTCAGACTTAACTACATAATTAATGTCTCTGATTGGGATACCTGAGAATTTAAAACCACTTATAGAAGCGTTTTTTTGTAAGCTCATCAACCATTGAATTTTCTTTAATATCACAATGACCAGGGTCCAGACGAAATTAATTTTGAACATATTTTTATTTAATTCATTAATAATGTACAGAATTTCAAAAGTCATACTATCATGGGTGTAAATATTCTCTAATTATAGATGATAATGGATCAGTACAAATAACGACATTAGAATTGCTAGGTTTGCAGGAAGTGAAAAGGAAATGATCAGGAACCTAGCAGTGACGTCACAGCATCTGTTGTATTTTCGCGTTCCCCATCGCCCAGAATTCTACGACCTCAAAAGCTGTAAGACGTATCCATTTAAAAAAAATTAGTCATCACAAACATGCTAAAAATGAGGAAAGGATGAATATATTTCCAGACTTCCTTCAAAATGTGGCAATCAGTGCTCCAATTATTATTTTATTTCTATTTTTCAAGTTTATTGAATAAAACTTTGTCAGTTGAGATGACAAATTATGCACGCTGAGCTATGAAAACGTTAAGTCCTTAAAGAACATTGGATATTTAGCCAGATCCTAATTAGTTAAGAAGTTTTAATTAGCTTCAACATGATTTTTCAACTTAATTTGATCCTATTAGGTCCGAAGTAAATTCCCAACAACCCTTAAATATTCTGTACCCCAAAAAGCCCCTTGGACTTGGAACTCACCCCGAATAAACCTGACCCTCACCAAATAAATTAAAAAAGTCACGATGCCAATCATTTTTAAAACAAAATTTGTAGAAATTATAGATTCCAGCAGAGACGCAATGATTTTCACGGATGGTTCAAAAACTCAGCATGGGGTAGGAAGTGTTATAATATGTGATGAATGATGTTACATGCTTTCCTTGTCTCCAATATGCACCATATATTTTTACTCCTACATCCTAAATAGTCAAATATTTAGAGGCTCTCTATCCGTCATTTTGTCTCTTCAAGACTCATACACTGATATGCCATTAATTAACGATAGTTTACAGGGAATAAGTGGTTTAATAAATAAAATTATATCCATAACATTTTATTGGATTCCAAGCCATACTAGAATAAGAGAAAATGAAAAAGTCGATGAGCCGGCAAAAAATCAATTACAATGCCCCCCCCCCCTTCAGATATAAACCACCATCTAAACAGTATGGCCGAATATTTAGACTCCTACAGTATGGTGTATATAAGGGGGGGGCTAAGGGGGCTGCAGCCCCCTCGAAATTTTGATTTCATCGGTAAAAATTTCATAAAACCCCTAAAAATAAATTAAATAAGATCATTTAGTTCATAAAACATATTCTATTTTGTGTGTAATGGCGTTTAAGTTGGCTAAAACTCTTCCAAAATCTAAATTGTTAGTATTCCATACACCGGAAATGGTCTCAGCCCCCCCCCAGACATTTTCCCAGCCCACTCCGAAATTATTGTCTATATATACGCCCATGTCCTACAGCAAATATAAAAATAGACGAGAACAAGTAATGTTTACAAGATTACGAATAAGCCAAACTCACGGCTACCTAATGTCACAAGACCCCCTCACCTAAATGCTCGCATTGCGATGTATTTCTAACGGTTTAAACATATTATTAATTGAGTGTCAAATCTATAACGAGAAAAGGAACAAGTAAAAATTAAGTCTTCCGTTAAGCCAGATTTTATAAGGCAATAATGTTAATAATGTGGTGGAGTTTCTAAAAGATATACATCTTCTCTGGACAGTATTTGAAGCACCTTATTTAACCTTATCATGACGATATCTTCTTCTGAGCTCTAATAATAAATAGAAAACAATGACCTCAAGAAGTTGAATTTGGCCATTTAAAAAAAAAAAAAAAAAAAAAAAAAAAAATGAGAGAGAATGTAAATGTCTGTTTAAATGTTTGTTTGTGTGTGTATAAGCGTATGCATTCTTTCGTGATTGTATTTGTATATACAGGAGGGGCTTTAGTTTAGCAAATAAAGCTCACATATTAAGCCCCCAAGACATTCACGAATGACTTTTATATTGGAACAAATTATTGAATATTCTATAATTTATTGTTATAATATTTCTATTAACTTTTATTTATATTTTTTTTGTTTGGTATTTTAATTACTTTATACTGTTCATTCCACATTAAATGTATTGCTTATGTTAGTGTTTATTTGTTATACATTTAGAATACTTTATACATAGCTAATTGTTTTTCTCTTATTTTAAAATAACACCCAATAAGTATGCGAGCAAATCGCCTTGCTGTTGTGAAGCTCCATAAATAAATAAGTAGATAAATTTTACAAAGAAACTACTTATATTGTGCCGCATTTCCCAGTATAGGCACCAATCGTATTTTTTTTTCTTGTGCATCGGCTGCCGAGCCCGTTTGCTCTCCAACCTTATTATATGTAGAATGGATTCTTCTGAAGGTACAGGAAAGGTTATTTATGTGCTATACGTTTCTATGGTGGAGGATAAAGAAATAAAGGAGATGTAAACGCTTCCGCAGTATTTCTGCAAAATATGCAGAAATACTGCAAATTCCATGTAATGTAAAAAGCATTTGGAAGGAATTCCATAGCGAAGATTGTATGATTGATAGAATGGAAGGGGATTGTGTGGATAGAAAGGGGCGTGAGAACATCCATTCCACTGAGAGAGGGGAGCCATTTTGGCTACGTGCTCAGGACGATTTTAGCGACATCTGTTCTCTCTCGAACTATTCAACCGTACTCTACTTCTGAATCCCTGAAAGCTGTCGTATTAAAACAAGATTACCAGGATACGGGCAATCGTTAAACACGTAGGCAGCAGAAGGAGAGAGAGAGAGAGAGAGAGGGTGGGTGTGAGGGCGAGGGAGGGAGAGAGGGAGAAACTGAGAGAGAGTGAGAGAACAATTCTTTCATCGTCAATAGAACCAATGGTATTTTATTATTCAACTTCAAACGTCGCAAACGGAAGAGGAATTCAAATATTGAACGTAAATCTGATGCTACAACTCTCAAGTAATGCATTTTTCTGTATATCATATATTCACCACAGTGCAAATCCTTTTCAGACAAGTACTGGCCAGTTTTGGGCAAATAAACGAGTAAATAATTACTCGAGTAATAGCAATGAGTGAAAATTTAATCTTTATTCTTTATTCATACATCAAATATATGTTTAATCATTATTCAACGCTCTCAAAAATGAGTGATTACTCTTAATCATTACTCATTACTCACCAATCATTTGTCAGGAGTAAATTATAATTCCTTTGATTTATGTCTACATTTCAAACATTAATCTACAATGTTTGAACACACTGACACAATATAATTCGCAGAGTGTTTATCCTTTCTAGTAGTACCTACCTATCGCACTATGATGCTATAGGGATCATTCATAGGGATTTCCAGATACGATGCAGCACATCTTCGTCTATTGTCTCATGATTCATTTCTCCCGTAAGGCCATTAAATTATATTGTACGCACAATTTCTAAATAGTTCGCTTAAAATAATCTCTTTAAAAATTAAACAATATAGATAAATACTATTGATATTTTCTATTTGTAATAACTAGAGCCCGGAAGTTAGACAAAATTTCTTTTTTATCTGAATGGATATATTGAAGAATCACATAGAAAAAATATGTTTTCGTTCATTTAGGAAGTGCAGAGACAATTTTTATTTTGCCTATTTTGCCTATTTTTGTACTTAAAGCCTTTTTTAGCATTTTTTGCTCATTATGCAATTATTTCTGCGATTTAAACATTTTAAAAAGCACACAACGAACTTCGAATTTCAGTTCGTCGAAGACAAAAATGGTTTCACAAATTAAATTACATTTTGCAGTCACAAATATTAATTCGAAAGATTATTTTCCCAACCCATGGATTTATCCTCTGTAAATAACAGAACCTTCCTTGGCAGAAGGAATGCACAAGCATAAAGAATAGCAGGAAAGAGAGAGGATGAGAGAAGTACGTCTCCTTCCTCACACCCCTTTTGCTGTGACAATGGTGTAGTTACCTGGTATTCCGGATTTCGAAATAATAAGATAATGCAGAGGAAGTTTTCCATAATGAAAAACATTTTTTCTCATATGAGAGTTGATACTTTGAAAAAGCATCTTGTTTTTGCTTGTAAGAAGGGAAAGTAAGAGTAAGTACTACTAATTCTGTGATAAATTGGTAATAAAGAAATGAATGAGTATTTAAAATACATATTTTCATTAATAATGAGTGAGATTCCTCTTTGCCTTCACTCCTAATAAATGCCTATTTTAATTACAGTATTGCCTATTTTCATTATTTCAAGTGCCCTTTTCCCTGCCTATTTTAACCAAAAATAAAAGCCTATCTTCCGGGCTCTTGTAATAACATATACATATTTATTTTTTCTATTTACATTAATATATATCTGTAATTGTATTTACAGACTGCTCCATCTAACTCTATGTACTTTGCACCATTATTTTTATCGTCAGAGCATATTGTATTCGAAAATAATGTTATAATTATTTGATTTGCTAATTTGTTTTAAATTTTTCAAAACTGTTTTTTTTATTAATTAATTGTTTTAAGTGATGGATCGCCTTTGTCGCGCTGTCACTAATGTATTAATAAAAATAATAATAGTTGTAATGAACAGCTGACTTATCATTAATTTTTTACCTAATGGTGTTTCGAATTAAATCCTAACTTCCAATGAACCTTTTTTGCCATTTTCAACTAGTCTCATGAATTGTGCAGTTTGTTGAAAAGGAGCAAGAAGCCAGTACAACCAATATTTACAATTTTTTCTGTGAATTTATTTGTATTCGCAGGAAAATTTGTGAATAAAATGTTATTTGTATTTTTATATTTAATATACGTGAATACAAATAAATTCGTATTCACACTTATGAATACGAATTTATTTATATTCGACTGAAGTACGAATAAATTCGTATTTTTACATATTTATAAATAAAACTAGCTGTTACCCGGTGTGCAATGCTACACCTACTTTATATTAAATATCTGTAGCCGGGCTTACCATGCTACACATGCTTCATATTAAATAGTTGTAACCCAGCTTCCATGGTACGCCTACTTTATATTATATATTTAAAAAAATGAATGATTATATTATATTGGTCCAAATTATGAGAATATAAGATAATAAATTGAGAGCTCGGCTGAAAAAGTTATTTTCCATTTTTTTTAGAGAAAGTGGGGTGGAAATTAAATTGATCCTTATTTTTTAAAAAGTACCCTTACTTTTAAAATGGTATTACAATTAAGTGATTCCAAATAATTTAATTGCAATACCGTTTTAAAGAAAATCCAAACCAAACTCCCTGTGTTTAATTTTTTTAAAGAAAAAAAAAATATGTGGTCCATAAATAAATATTCATAAAAAATAGCAATACAAATGAGGCATTTAATTAAGGTTATGATTAGTTATAAGTTGTCATAACCTACAACTGAAACTATATTCTTTATTTTCATTGATTTTTTTTTTTAAATATAATATTTATTTATTTTAAGGGCTTCACATCTAAAGCTAAAACCTCAACCTTGCGCAAATATAATATTAATATGTTATATTGTTTACCTGTTCATGTAATAATCCGTAACTGAGTTTTTTTTTATGAATGAAAAAGTAGGTAAGTCGTGCAGGGTTTATGTTATGTATGCCAAAAGGAAAGTTTTAAAAACATAGTTTGTTGTTTTAAATACACTTTCACATATTTTTGTTCACTTTTTTTTCCTTTCTATTAAAGCTTCTGTTTCAAATTTTATGGTTCATGCACTCTTCTATAAGGATAGTCCTTCTATCATAGGAAATAGGGGCCTCTAAGAATAAAAACAAATTTAAGATATTTTTCTTGCAGTTATGGACAACAATGAATTAAAGGTATTTGGGAATTTCAATAACGACATTGACTTGGCGAGCAACAATATTTTTACCAGAATTGCAACCGTATTTAAACATTTAGTCCAAGAGCTGGTAACACACTTTTCAAGTGTTTTATGTGCCTTGAAATTGTCGTATAGTGGGTCTCTAGTGTAGATAAAAACTTAAGTATATGGTTGCTGGACATACCTTGAAACACCAGGTACTGCGCATGGTAATTAGTAACAAACTATGGGCCAAAAATAGTGTTTTATTCAGAAGCCATAAGTGTTCAATGTAAAATTAAGGCAATTCTATAATGAATAATATATAAGGCAGACACTTTTAAGTGGGATACATATAAAAAAAAAAAAAAAAAAAAACCGAAGTGGGTTTTTTGTAATATTAAATGAAGTCTCTTCTTCACACTGCTATTTAAACACCATAATTGAAAATAATTACAAAAGAGCAGACACTTTTTGTGAGGTTTAGTAATCAGCAAACATGATAATAAATTCAGCCGATGATAGACTGCAATACACTGTGTGTAACCGTAAGAGTGAGTTAGAGCACCAATCATCTGGACAGGACAGTTGTGGCTGTTCTAGAAATAAAGCAACTTGCCTTAATTATACATTAAAGATTGTTGGCTTCTGAATAAAATACCATTTTAGTGACATATTTTTTTAACACCTTTCCCCTATGTGCAGTACCTGGTGTTCCAAGGTATGTCCAGGCTACACTTATATGCCTTACCTATCCACGACATGCAATACACCAAAATTCCAAGGTGCATAAAACACTTCATGAAATGTGCGTTACCAGCTCTCCGACTAAATGTTGACAGTCAGAGGATATAACTATCTCAGACAAAAGAAAGCATATGTCAGAATATAATGATTAAATTATTATGGATATTAAATTAATAAAAAATTGCATGGAAAATTTAATTACTTATTCATTTATTAGAACACCACAATTCACGTGACTTCCTCTTCTTATAAAAATAATATTTTAATACATTAATTTATCTGCAAAAAAAATAGCATGCATTAAGAATAACTTTATTAAAAAAAAATTAAAGTGAGGCTGCCCAAATTAATAGGGTTGCTAAACCATACAGCTCTTGTAACAATAAAATAATGTTTCAAAACGTGGTGAAAATTAATTCATTTATATACATTCATTTGTATGATTATAAACATTTATGTAATTTATTATGTACATCTATCTATATGCGAATAAAAAAATAAGTTAAATATAACAACATTTAATATAATATTTTAATAATATTTGCATATGTATGTGAGAGAATTAATTTAAAGTTCATAAATTTAAGTCCTTTACAAAATCCCATTTAGAAGTTATTATTTGTTCTGGTTTCCTAACAAAATTTTTACTACCATATAAATTAAAGTTAGAAACATCTGGTTTCTTTCCAAAACAGTTTTCATAGGGTATTTTATTGTCAATGGTGTTAGCTAAAGAGAGATTTTTCAAATAAGTTGCTGCACAGACCATTTCTGGCCAACATTTTTTTCTACAATAGCTTCTGCCAGTAAACAATGAGATATATTCATAATTGTTCTAGTAAATCACACCATTTAATTCATGAACATATGAGGGACAGGGATTAATTATGATACCCTTTTTTTTTTTGGTAGTCATAATTCTTACTATTTAAATATTCCTTACCAATGTCATATATATCTCACAATACCAATTCTCTTATTTCCTAAGTTTTCAACCTCATTTACTTATTGAACAAAGGAATGAAAAACTTCTGTTTTAGGTTTAATAGTTTAAATCCTAGCAATCTTACTATTTATTTGAGTGAGACCGCGACAAAGGGAATTCATCACTAAACACTTAAATAACAATAAACAATACTGAACAATTATGAAGAAATTAACATGAGAGCAATCTTACTATAATCATCTATAAATGAAACAAAATATTTTTCACCTTTGAGACTCATAGTTAAAAAAAGGTCCACATCAGTGTAAACAATTCCAAAATACTTTTAGCCTTGTTCTTATTGTTATTTACACACTTCATCAGTTTCAATAAAAAAGTTGTGTTTTTCCACATACTAAAACCCTCTCCATCAAATACCAGTACATATTCATTTATTCATTAAACAGAAAAGCGAGTGAGAGATACCGAATACTATAACCGACATTGCAACCTTCCTTTACTAAAGAGATAAAAAAACTCTCTCAACAAAAGTATTGAAATTATTAAAGTTCTGAATAGAAACATGAACACTTAATTATATTATATTAGTCCAAATTATGATTAGATAAACACAGAACATTTTTATGATATACTTATTTATACGATATTAGTCTATATTCTGGTTAGAGCAGTGTTGCCCTAGGCAATCAAATCAAAATTGATTTAATATGAAGAAAACTGATCTGATATTAAGAAAATTAATCTTAAAAAATATGATATTTTATTATATGATATCTTATATGATATTTGTCCAAACTCTGAGAATATAAACCTACTATTTAGATAAACAAACAAAGGTTTTGTATTGCACTTCTTCTTAGAAGGAGGGGCAACACTGGAAAGAAAATGCCGATTTCTGACTATAAACTCTTCTGTATATGACAGTTTCGAACTCGTTACTTCCAAACGATGAATCCTAGAAGATTTTGAGCTAGACTACGAGATTTCCCGGATCAAGACGTATCTATGTGCGAAGTTTGGTCAATATCAGTCAAACGATGTGGATTTGTATAAGGAACAAACAAACAGAAAAACAGAAAAACAGAAAAACAGACACGTGATTTTTATATATATAGATTATGCCCATCTCTGATTTTGACGAACACCCGGAAGGTGCTGCTCTCTACTAGAATGTGGTATAAGGAGGTGGCGATCTCAGTTGAGGGAAAGGTGAGTTAGTTTCTTTTATAGCCCAATAGATAGAGGAATTTGAGCTAACAGTTATTCCCCCACAAGATTTTTTTTTCAGATATCCTTAGGTATGGTGTGAGTATGCTGAAACCAATTTTTCCAACTCGAAAGCCGGGGGAGAACTTTTTCAGTTTTTCTCCATTAATTTAAAAACCGTTGATTTCGGATTTAAAAAAAAAAAAAAAACAAAAAAAAAACTTCAATTAGGGAGTAAAGAACATTAAGTTCTGCTTCAAATCAACTGGTCGAAGCCAAAATTCGGACACCTAAAAGTTCTGGAATCTCTAGCCAAAAAAACAACACTTTTTTTAAATTTTGCGAAAAACTTGGTGAGACTACTTTTAACGACTTACAGCTTTGATTCATCAATTTTTTCGGTACACCCCCTCCCTAAAAAAAAACTTTGTAGAGACTATCAATTTTCAACAATAAACATATAAAAATAACTTAGAAAACAGTTCCCATGTACAGTATGTCTATACATAATAACAACAGTTCCCATGTACAGTATGTCTATACATAATAACAACAGTTCCCATGTACAGTATGTCTATACATAATAACAACAGTTCCCATGTACAGTATGTCTATACATAATAACAACAGTTCCTATGTACAATATGTCTATACATAATAACAACATTTCCCATGAACAGTATGTCTATACATAATAACAACAGTTCCCATGTACCGTATGTCTATACATAATAACAAAAGTTCCCAATTACAGTATGTCTATACATAATATGACTATACATAGGAGCAGTAGCTCCCATCATGGGCGTATATAGGAAATAATTTCGAAGGGGGCTGGGAAAATTTCGGGGGGGGGCTGAGACCATTTCCGGTGTATGGAATACTAACTATTTAGATCTTGGAAGAATTTTAGCCAACTAAAACGCTATTAAACCCAAAATAGAATATTTTTTATAACTAAATGATCTTATTTAATTTACTTTTAAGGGTTTTATAACATTTTTACCGATAAAATCAAAATTTCGGGGGGAGGGGGGTACTGCAGTCCCCCCTTATATACGCCCATGGCTCCCGTGTACAATCACAGTTACATAAGGAGCATCCTATGAATAATCATGACATGATAAATACATCACTTCAGGAGTGATTTTCATTTATTATTATAACCTTTTTTGAATATAACAACCACAGTTTGACTCGTCAAGATAATCAAAGGAAGAAATACATAAAGTATTGAAATGCGAGTATAAATAATGAAGTTTTAGTCCATACACACTCATACACATGCTATTTATTAGGGAAGTTTGGTCTCGCGTGTGTTAAATTTTGTTAAAAATATGGTTGTCTTTTAGAAAGGTTAGTATAGAGTAGATATGGCGACTGCTATCACAGAGTAGTTCGTTCATGTCCCGTGGAATTTCCAAGTCTTGTCTCAAATTACAGTCTGTCAGTATATGTTGAACTGTCAGATCTTTGTTACAAATTTTGCACAATGGTTTATGACTTTTTCATAAGGTATTCATGAGTTATACGTGTGTGGCCTATTCTTAGTCTGTCCAACACTAGTTCTTCTCGCCTGGAATCCCTGTATGATGAAGCCCAGTCGGTTATAGTTTGTTAAATTTGTCGAACATTGTTTTTTGTTATGCTCGTCCAGTTCAGTTGCTATTTGTCTTTTATATCGTTTTTATTATTAAGTCTTTATGCCCTGGCAGCCACCATAGTGTGATGTGCTTTCCAAATGTATGTAAATTGTGAGTTTTTTCTATACTTTCTATGCATGTAGGATGTGTTGTGTACATGTTTTGTAAACAAAAAAAAAGAGGGAAAATAAATAACTACTACATTTTCTCTATTGGTCAACATGGTTTATACAAAGGAAGTTATCGAAAATTCATTAATCCGTGCAAAATCAATACTTATTGTCAGTCCCACGAGTTGTGAGTTAGTAGAGAAAGTGACGGAGAAGGAGGATATAGGGAGAGAGGGAGGATACGGGGAGTTAGTGGAAGACAAACAGGGTTTGTTGACAGTAACCCTAGAGCTGGGACGATAGGGGCACTTAGGCAGGGCACTCGGATCCGAAATCGATGTAACTCTGCTCCAAAGCGATACCAATTCTCATGGTCCAAGATCCCGGTATACACCGACCTTCATCGAGCTGGTTAATGGATGAAAAGTATTTTATACTAAATTAATTATGTCAATAAAGATATTGAAAATGGGTTGTCTAAAAAAAAAAATCAGTCCAGAATATGAATTATTACAAATTTAAAAATTATTATTTTTTTTTAAATTGCATAGGTTTGGTTAATACATAAATTCTATACCAATCGAAAATATAAAGCCTATAGTTATGCAAACGTTAGGTTGCCTATTTTTTTCCTGTCACAACTCTTGGGTTGGCAGGTGTAAACAGGTAACTCGAAACGAGTAACTTGCAAGTTGAAATAAAGATTACTTCATTACGAACATGGTGGTATAGGATTGCCTGCGAAAAATCAGTCCTGAATTCCGGTTGTCAAGCTTTAAAAACTGAAATATTGCTCCGAGTGAATACGTGCGACAAAGTGGTCCCAGCGAGGTAATAGTCATAAATATGCAGGGTAGCCCGCATTGAGATGTCAAAACTTTAGGGGTTTATTCTATGACGTTTGCATATTCTATAGGCTTTATACTTTCAATTGGTATGGAATTTTCGTATTAACCAAACCGATGCAATTTAAAAAAATAAAATAAATAATTTTTAAATTTGTAATAATTCATATTCTGGACTGATTTTTTTTTGGACAACTTGCAATATCTTTATTGACATATTTAATTTAGTGTAAAATAATTTTCATCCTTCAACCAGCTCGATGAAGGTCGTTGTATACCGGGATCTTAGACCGAAAAATTGTTTGGGGTGAGTCACCCTTAAAACATAGGAGTATACAATTTCGTTCTAAACCTATTCTCAGACCTACTGAATATACATATTAAATTTCATCAAAATCGGTTCAGCCGTTTCGGAGGAGTGTAAACATTAAAACTTCGAAACGAGAATTATATATATATATATATATATATATATATATATATATATATATATATATATATATAGGAAGTGTACCAACCGTAGCCTTCTTCAAATGGTGTGGAGTAGAAGAAGAGACGCCGATACACATGATCCGTGACTGCGAACGGCAGATTCCTGTACGCTTTAGGTACTTAGGTGACAAAATGAATACCAAAGAAATATCAATAAGGTGACTCTAGATTATTGGAAGGTAACATTCTGAAGAGATACAGCAACGGGCAGCACAATAGATCGTAAGGCCGCGGTGTGCTGTCTTCAGGAGGACGGCCCGATATTATTGTATTCCTGAATAATTTCTTTCAAATAACCAATAAAAATACGAAATAAACATGAACTGTTTCGGTCGTTTATATTTTTAATGGACATCTTCCTTAAATATCGATTTTCATTTGATTTAACAACCCCGAGTGGGTTCGACTCCCTTAAGAGGGGGTGTCTTTTTCCCCCCATCCCCTGTCCTGGCTAGAAAAGTGTGGTAACCTGTAGATGACCCGTCCTAAAATTCGTTGTCAATAATAAATGTACGTTAAAAATTTATTAAATAATAACATCACACGTTCCTCCATGGTTGGGCATCATGTTCCGTTGCAAAATAACGGCCGTCACGATCGAATTTCACAGTAAGCACCCATTTGTAATAGACCGACCATTTTCAGTATCTATTTGGTAGGATCGATGAGGTTTTGAAGAAATTTTTGAAATTTTTTTTAATGAGTGCAACCTCAAAAGCTACGGAAAATGCTAAAAAGAAAAATAAAATAAAAAGAGCTAAAGTTTTTCCTTTCATCATTCTTCGAAGAAAGCTCTTTTAATGGTTCCTCTAGAAACTCTTAACGAAGTGCTGACAGCTTTAACAGCCTCATTCATCACGCAATATTCACTCGGAGCGGAGCTTCTTGCGCAACCACCAATCCGCAGGACATACAGATACATAAAATAATTAAAAGCAAAAAAACCATTTGACTGCAGCCATTGCTCCATCTTGGCGCGAACCTATTCCAGAACATAACAGCATGACATAACATATATTGGTGTGGACAAATTTAGAACACATCTTTGAATGCTGTTATCCAGAACATATTTCAGTGTGAACCTAATCAAAAAATAACTTGGTGTTGGTATATTCAGAACATTCTTGCATGAACTTGATCTTGGCCTGAATATATTTAGAACATATCTAAGTGTAAACATGTCCTGTTCTGAACCTATTTCAGAACATATCTTATCGTGAAACAATTCAGAACGAATCGTGTCTTGAATCCATCCAGAACCTATCATACGGTGAACCTTTTCAGAACATATCATATCGTGAAACTATTCGGAACATATCGTGGCTTGCACACATCCTGAAAATATCTCAGGGGGAACGTATTTCAGAACATATCTTATCGTGAAACAATTCAGAACGAATCGTGTCTTGAATGCATCCAGAACATATCATACGGTGAACTTGTTCAGAACATATCATATCGTGAAACTATTCGGAACATATCGTGGCTTGCACCCATCCTGAAAATATCTCAGGGGGAACGTATTTCAGAACATATCTTATCGTGAAAATATTCAGAACATATCGTGGCTTGGACCCATCCAGAACATATCTTAACATTAGCGTTGGCGCTAATAGCCAAATAGTTGATGCGCCGCTAAAAACGAAAAACAAAATTAGCGTATTTCAGAACATATCTTATCGTGAAACTAATCAGAACATATCGTGGCTTGAAGCTATTTAGAACCTATTCTGTAAAACATGTTCTACAAATGTCGTTTCTAGATACAAAAAGATCAAAGATATGCCAATTTTGAGGTTCTTTGTGATAAACAAGGATACCATTAATCACCTTGTCCTATTTAAATTTGTTGAATGCAATTGCTAGATAAATTATTAAAAAATCCAAAACAGAAATGTAATGGACAATTGTGACGGCGCATATTGGGGCCAAAAAAAGGCTACACCCTTTAAATCTTAACCGATTTCAATAATTTTTTTTTAAAAAAAAAGCTAATAAAATTTGAAACAACTTTGTCCAGATTTTTGTTTTATGTCTCTCCTTTTTATTAAATTAATTAAGATTTTTAAAATAATTATTATCGAATGCATACATTTACTAAAAAGAAAGAAGAAAAAATCGCAAAATCTAGAAACGATTAGTCAAAAATCAAAAGAGCAATTCTGAAGAGAGCGGAAACGACACTCTCGCAGCCATTTTCGGTGGATTCACACAATAGGCTCGTCGAATGAAATATAGGTCCGCAAGGCCTTTTGGAATAGGACCACGCCCGTCACCAATCGATTTCAATCAACGCCCACCGCAGATATATCGACCTCTTGGAAAGAAAGGCTTTAAGTAAAACGAGGAGGGGAGGGTGAGGGAGTGAGAGAGAAGAAGAAGAAGAAGGGAGAGAGAGAGAGAGAGAGAGAGAGAAGAGAGAGAGAGAGAGAGAGAGAGAGAGAGAGAGAGAGAGTGTGAGAGAGAGATAGCCTCTAGAAGGGGCCTTCCTGTTGCCTTTAATTTATCGCGACCCTTTATAGGGAGCTAATGAATGAGGCTAGAGCCTTTAAGGGGTAATCAAGTCTTTATGCGGCACCATCCTTCCATAGCCTATAGGCCACCGCTATAATCAAAGGGGGAGAAAAAAATCACCTAGATATTAACAGGCCGTTTTTATATTCTTATTACTATTTTTTTTTTTTTTTCAAAAAATCTGTTTACTTACAAGTTTAACGCATTTACTTGACCTACATATATATTACTAAACCTGACACTTGTGCCCACTAACTCTTTAGGGAGTAGGGGTTCAACATACCAGGCGTGTCACGGGCACAAACGTTGTTAAGGAACAAAGGAGTTATATTTCACAGGATTGATGAAACACATCATTCATAAGATCAATAGATAAGACAAAGAAGATGGGAAGTATAAGGAAACGAAACAGTCAGATGAACGACCCCTTGATCTATGTGTAAAAGAGTTTCAGATCTCCATTATTACACATAATGTCTCTGCGCATATAATTATTTGAAAACTTAATGTGATGTAACTCAAAGCATCTTTCAGTTCGCATTTATAACATATCTTGGTGTTAGTCTATTCAGAACACACTTGCATGAACTTGATCTCGGCCTGAATCTATTTAGAACATATCTATGTATAAACATATCCTTGTGTAAACCTATTTCAGAACGTATCTTGTCGTGAAACAATTCAGAACATATCGTGTCTTGAATCCATCCAGAACATATCATAGGGTGAACTTGTTTAGAACATATCTTATCCTGAAACTATTCGAAACATATCGAGGCTTGAACCCATCCAGAACGAATCTTAGGGTGAAGCTATTTCAGAACGTATCGTGGCTTGAACCCATCCAGAACATATGTTAATATTAACCTATTTCAGAACATATCTTATCGTAAAACTATTCAGAACATATCGCGGCTCGAGAACGTAGTGGGATGTAACTCTAAGCTTCTTGAAGTTCGCATAAGTACGCTAAATCTGTTGTATTTTAAATGAATCCAAGAGAGCAGTTTTGTAGTTTACATTATTTTAAATATGGCTACTATAGTGAGCTGAATATAGCTACTAGCAGGTATATTATGTGGGTTGAGCAGTGAGCTGAGTATAGCTACCAGCAGGTATATTAGGCGGGTTGAGCAGTGAGCTGAGTATAGCTACCTGCAGTTATATTATGCAGGTTGAGAAGTGAGCTGAATATAGCTACCAGCAGGTATATTATGCGGGTTGAGCAGTGAGCTGAATGTAGCTACCAGCAGGTATATTATGCGGGTTGAGCAGTGAGCTTAACAGGATGTCTGAACGGAAAGGTGAAACATAGGCCAGCAGTGATGGTACGGACCGGGACAGGTTATACTTACACTCATCTATGATTCATAGCAGAGATGGGCGTAATTTTATTTATAAATAAAAATACGAATTTATTCGTACGACATATATATTTGTAAATACGAGTATAAATAAATTCGTATTCATAAGTGTAAATACGAATTTATTTGTATTCACGTACATTAAATATAAAAATACAAATAAAATTTTATTCGAAAATTTTCCTGCGAATACAAATAAATTCACAGAAAAAAGAGTCACAAAAAATGTGAATATTCACAAAAAATCACCTCGACGGCTAACTATCTAATCTTCATGATGTATACAAATTTACACTTTTTATTATTTTCATTCATTTCGTACTTCTTTCTTTTTTCTTCTTTTAAATTGCGAAATCCCAAAAGGAAACAGGGGCATTTAATTAATAAGCCCACGAATGAAGGGGCGGAAAAAGATTTTTAATCACTCAGAAAGTTCATAATGGTCTTTTATCTTTACTTTTTTCTTATTTTTTTTTTCTCAGAATTAAAATGAAAAAGAAAAAGAAGTAACCCCTTAAGAGATAAAGCTAATTATGATCATTTCCAGGGGATGCACTTATCTATCATTTGCACATTTCTCATAATAATAACCTCAAAAATACATTATTTGTAACACTGAATATGTTCCTTCGAAATTGGAAAAATGAGCATTAAGTATTAACTATTTACAACTTTCACAAAATGGATTATGGATAAAGGAAATGCAGCCCATCTCAGAGTTGGGCAAACGTTAGCGCGCGCTAAAAGCTGATACCTCTCCGCTAATTTAGCGAAACTGTAGAAAGCCAGCGCTAATAATTAGCGGTTAGTGGCGGCAGTGCGCTAACCGCTAATCTATTTATGAAATATCGTAATTCCTAATAGCTTAAGCTTTAGTTACAACATTTTGTCATCTCAAAGTTCACTTCCGGTCTGCTCTGAGCAACCTCTATCCTGTTCCACTTCCGCTTCAATCTACAGGATTTCCGATTACATGAATGTCAATTTCGGTTACTTCCGGTCGACTCATGCCTATTACTGGGTAACTCCTGTTCGATCTGGCTCAATTCCGGTCACTCACAGACAATGGCACACTCTGACACTCCTTAATCTAGGTTACCTCCGGTCCTATATTCATCCCTGGGTCGTCTCCGGAAGTACCCCAGGGCCTTCCAGGCACTAGTGATAGACCGCAGGTGAACCGGCAGTGACCCGGAAGTAATTGTAATCAACCGGAAGTGGCCCGAAGTTGTCCAGATTAATCCGGAAACTGTCCAGGAGTAATTTATGTGACCCGGAAGCCATTTTGAGAACCCGGAAGTGAAACCGGAAGTGACCAAAAGTTGTCCAGATTCATCCAGAAACTACCCAGGAGTAATTTTGGAGACCGGAAGCCATTTTGAGAACCCGGAAGTGGCCAACAGTTGTCCGGATTCATCCGGAAACTGTCCAGGAGTAATTTGGGTGACCCGGAAGCCATTTTATGAACCCGGAAATGGCCAAAAGTTGTCCAGATTCATTCGGAAACTGTCCAGGAGTAATTTTGGTGACCCGGAAGCCATTTTGAGAACCCGGAAGTGGTCAAAACGTGCCCAGATTTATCCAGAAACGGCCCACGGGTAATTTAGGTTACCCAGAACTCATTTGGAGAACCCGGAAGTGGTCAAAAACTGCTCTAATTCGCCCGGGGAGTTACCCAGTGATAGGCATGAGTCGACCGGAAGTAACCGAAATTGATATTCATGTAATCGGAAATCCTGTAGATTGAAGCGGAAGTGGAACAGGATAGAGGTTGCTCAGAGCAGACCGGAAGTGAACTTTGAGGTGACAACATGTTGTAACTATAGCTTAAGCTATTAGCAATTACGATATTTCATAAATAGATTAGCGGTTAGCGCACTGCCGCCGCTAATTGCTAATTATTAGCGCTGGCTTTCTACAGTTTCGCTAAATTAGCGGAGAGGTATCAGCTTTTAGCGCGCGCTAACGTTTACCCAACTCTTGCCCATCTTTTACGAGAAAAGCATAGCTTATGGAATACTTGTCTATATGATGTGTCTTTAACATTTTTGTTTTATTTATTTATTTATTTATTACAATAAACATGTTATTATACATATTGTTTAATGCAAAGATGACTAGCCAAGCTTCAGCTGCATCCAGTTGTCAGCCGATTTCTTTCCGTATTCCATATTTCTGTCCATTCAGCCGGCAGGAATGTATGCGAATGAGACGTTGCAATGGTGCCTTGAGGAGAGCCAATATTCATTCGTATGATTTTCATTTGACATAGCAATATACCGATTCCAGAGGTCGCTCGTGTACATAAAGGTTTTATTAGTGATTATACTTATCCAAATCGTCGATTGATTTCGTCCTTAGTGTGTGCGTTGCAATTTCATCATGAGCCAAGATGGCCCAAGGATGGTTTTGTTTAAGGGGTCAGGTATAACCAATAATTGAAAAATAGATTTCAAAGAAATCAGAAGTTTTCCTTTTATTCTTCGTTTGTTCAGAGGTAACAGGAAATCCATCAATGAGAAAAGACGCTTTGTCGGTATCAGTTATTAGGGGATGATTTTTTGTATTGTTGCTATATAGCATATGATTTTTAAAGAATTGAAAAGTGGATTGCAGCCAGCTGATCTGGTGTGTTTCCTGCCACTTGCCATTAACCCTAAATATTTGTTATTTCCAACACATTCCAGCTGTTAATTATGTCCGATCCTGTGGAAACAGCATAGCTCAAGGTAGTGTTGCTAACCAATCACCAAGGCGGAAACAGCATACCTCTAGGAAGTGTTGCCAACCAATCATCTGGGCGGAAACAGCAAAGCTCAAGGAAGTATTGCCAACCAATCATCTGGGCGGAAACAGCAAAGCTCAAGGAAGTGTTGCCAACCAATCATCTGGGCGGAAACAGTGTACCTCTAGAAAGTGTTGCCAACCAATCATCTGGGCGGGAACAGCATCGCTCAAGTTAGTGTTGCCAACCAATCATCTGGGCGGAAACAGCATACCTCTGGGAAGTTTTGCCAACTAATCATCTGGGCGGATACAGAATAGCCTAAGAAAATACAGACCACAGACGATTGCATTTACGATCAAAGGCAAAAAGAAGGAAGTAGTCTTGCGTCTAACCAGACTACTACACGATGAAGATAAATGTTTCATGAGAGGTTGCATGCTAGATATTTCTGCTTGAAGGCCTCAATACAACAGAACACATCCAAAGGACTTGTTTTTCTGAAGCCTCTCTTGCACAAAGCTGTAGGGGGGGGGGGGACTCTCTGTTACATATTAAACATGTTTCTTTATTCCAAAGAGGGCGGTGGAGTGGAATAACAAGGAGAACCCGGTGGGAAGCCAGCCAGAAACAAAGATGGTTTTTAGAAGAACCAGCTTCTTTTGGAAAAATTGTATGGTCTTCTCAAAAAGGAGACTTTGAAAAACTGAAACAACATTAAGGTAATAAGGAACATAAAATAAAAATTTACAAAGATAAAAAATAAAATATAGAAGATTTAATTAACTTTAGTTTTATTTACTTCTTTTTTGTGAGGATCATATTTTTACTGCTAACATGAGTCAGTCTGTAGTGTCCAATTCGGCGGATAATAATCACCACTTCCTTTCATGATTGCCATGGGGATGTCATCGCGCGGACGAAGAAGCTCTTTCCTTGTTACACCCGTACCGGTGCGGCTGACAAAAGTTCCATGTTTTCCATAAAACTGAATTTTCCTACTACCTAAGGGCTTTTCCTAGTTATTCTAGTTGTTCCCCTAGTTCGCCTCTAGATAGTAAGTGATGTATAACTTAATCCTATCTTCTCTATCAGGACTAAGTTCACTAAATGTGTCAAATACTTAGAAATCACGTGCGGTCGTTGCCAATGGCCAAACGAGTTCCACACGACTCACACAACGCCGTTATATTGAATGTAGCGGTCAAAACATCAAAATACAAGATGTCTTACTTTGCATGTAATCATGTACTCGCCATTCATAAGGATTGATTTAGTTGCTCAGTTGTTGTTGTTTGCTTTTGTTTTTTGCCTTTTAGGGCGTATCAACAACTGGGCTATTATCGTCGGGCTATCTACAGATTACCACCCTTTATAATGCCAGCAGCACGTAGTCGGTCACCCATTTAGGAACTGGGCACGTTTGACGATGTTTATGCCTCGGTGCCTCCTTGCTCAGTTGTTATACTCAATTTAACAACAAATAAATGAATTCTAACAACTATTGTAGTTCTGCTACAATTGAACATGATATCGTCGCTACAAATGCAAAGTATCGAATGTGAAAATTACCACTTTTTAGATAGGAAAAGCATTTATTCATAACTTTTTTTTTTGGACAGTCAAATATTCGGCAGATTTGACCTTTTGATAGTGGAATACTTTCCCTTTAATAGAGTGATCTAAGATTCAAGAATTTGCCGTACATAAGTCCAGCAGAAATTAGTAAAGATTGACAATGAAAGATTCATTTTTTCACATTCGTTACTTTGCATTTGTATCGACGACATGAATGTGAACGCTGATCAAACTGTAGCAGAATGGAAAAACTGGTCATAATCCGCTCCACTATACAGTAGACTCTTCCTTATACGGCATTCTCTTATACGTCGCTCTCTCTAATCCGGCGGTCTCCGAGAGAAATGCGTTCCTAGAAAACCATCCCTTCCTAGCTAGCCAAACATTTGTTTCGTGGTATTTTACTGAATGGAAGTCAAAGAAGGCATATGGAGATGGAGATAATTAGCCGTTGCAGTGATACGAAGACAAGGTATAGTTGGGATTGGGCTAGGAGAAAAAAACGTCAGACCTTCAGGAAGAAATCTGCATTGAACGTTTCGGCTGCACTTTGGCAGCCTTCTTCAGCACTTGAGAATGCCTAGGGGAGAGGGAGGAAGACGAAGAAGACGTTTAGGTAACCATGGTTACATTAATGTCTTCTTGGTCTTCCTCCCTCCCCCTAGGCATTCTCAAGTGCTGAAGAAGGCTGCCAAAGTGCAGCCGAAACGTCCAATACAGATTTCTTCCTGAAGGTCTGACGTTTTTTTCTCCTAGCCGAATCCAACTATACCTTGTCTTCGAAGGCATATATGTCTCGTTTTATAGGCAGGAATTTAAGTTTCTACTAAAAAAATATTTTTTTCTAATGAGGCACCTGCGGCTGGAACGCCTGGTAAGCACCAGCAAGGATTCAGATATTTTGAATTTATTTTATAATTTGGTGTCTATATTTTACTTACATATGCAACATTAAAAATGTCCAATATATGATTATATCCTCAAATAATACCTCCAACACAGAACTCCCTTCTACAAAGCTCGAATTTTATCTCGGAAGGTTGGAGCTGAGAATATTTATTAATGGAATCTTGTACAAGATTAAATGTGACGAGATATGCTGGATATGCAACCTGTACGAAGAGGAGGATATTGGTCACTTCCTACTCAGGTGTCCGATGTACACGGAAGCTAGACGCCACTACATCTGCAGCTATTTCCAAGCAGAGGACACCACTGAAGACAGCCTTGTTGCATTACTGGATGTAAGAGACCGTGAGAAGCTCAACAACCTCTGCGCCTACGTTTTATATGCCACAGAATCCGTGCTTTTATCAGATTCGATTAATTTTTCGAGGCTGTTTCTTTAATGTAGGACTGAATGTGCAAAGCTGAATTATTATAATTTTTTGTGACATTATTTTATATATATATATATATATATATATATATATATATATATATATTCTCTCTTCTTTTCTTTTTATTTAGGTATAAATTTTTAATTATTATAAAACTAGTATTATATAGTAGTATGTAAAGTTATGTTATTTCAAGCACATTAAGTGGCCTCCCTGTAAAAAGTTAAAACTTAAATACAGCTTTTTATTTATTTATCTATCTATATGATTATATCCTCAAATAATAAGGTTTTTCAAATACACTAGTGACTGCATCTAACTGAATTCTCTAATCCTGCGTTCGCCGGATTAGAGAGCTACTGAATATTGTTATATTGGCAAAGTAACGTCAAAATCAACTCCTTATTTGCGGCGGTCGGCCAAAACTTTAGATAAATATAACTTTGACTAGATTTAAACTGTTACAATTGGGATTTATTTCCTTGTGCTTTATGGTCATTATATGACCCGGGTTTATAATATGTATCTGTTTTATGACCAGGGCACAGACGATGAGGTAGTTCACCTTGAAGCACTTCGCCAATAAAGAGATATATGTTGGAGGTGTTTTATGGCCACTCTTTTAGTATTGCAGTATTCGTGTAGATCATAGAGTCCCAACCTTTTATAGACTACTCCCCCTTTCAAAGAAAAAAAAAACAATGCACCCGAAGTTTTTTTTTTTTTCTTTATTTCTTATCTATGTTAAATTCCTAATTTTTTATATATATATTTTTTAGCCGGTGCTACCTTCACTCCAAACATCAGCCGATTCACTTTGTACAATCCTTCATGTGTACTTAAGGTTTGCATTAAGGCACTTTCTTCGTCCATCTTGAGGTGTAAGTAGGTTTGACCGATATCTAATGTACAGAAATATTTTCCTCCTCCCATTTCGGAAAAATGTCCTCAATCTTAGGTATAGGGAAGTGTTCATCTTTAATTACTTTATTTAGTGTTACCTTATAATCAGCACATAACCGAACACTTCCGTTTGGTTTGAGTACCGGTACTATTGGTGTACCCCATTCTGAAAATTCTACCTTGGTAATGATTCCTTCCTTTTCAAGTCTATCTAATTCATTTTCAATATTCCCTTTTAGTGCATACGGTACTTGACGTGGTTTGATGTAAATAGGATTGGCTCCTTCCTGGAGTCGGAGATGGCCAACGGTATCAGGAATAGTTCCAACTCCTTCCCTAAACACTTCTGAATATTCTTCCAGCAAAGAATCAAGATCGGATGAAGTCCGACGTCCTAATACTTTAAGTTCGGCCCAATCCAGGTTAACTTCTCTGAGCCATTCCCTACCGAATATCGGACCTACGTTGTCGTCTATAACGTACAGTTTTCCCACGAATGTGGTAGTTTTGTAAGAGCACTTCACGAATGATACTCCTCTTGGTTTCATGATTTCTCCGGAATATGTACACATTTCTACCTTAGTTTTGAACAATTTGTTTTGTAAATTTAACTTCCTGAAATCTTGATAAGAAATAGCGCTCAATGCTGCTCCCGTATCTAGTTCCATGCAAATAGGATTTCCCAAAATTGAGACTTTAACTATCAACTTATCCTGGCGTGAAGATGTAAGTAGGTTTATTTCTTGTGGTTCCAAATCTTCATTTTCATATGTTGTTTGATGTACTACTCCTCTTCTTAATCTAGTGAGACAGACACGTGCAATATGGCCCTCACGATTACAATGCCGGTAGAGAAATGCCTTGTTGGTCAGTTTTGTAGTAAACTTAAACAAAACAATATAAACTACAAAACTGACCAACAAGGCATTTCTCCTATGTACGCTAATATTTTCCAAATACTCTCCCGACCTCCCACCTAGATTTTTACCATGCCCCTTGGGTATCCTTCCATTAACACCTTTTTCTCCTTTCCTGTCATAAAATGTCATAAACATGCCTTTTGATCCTTACCGACATTTCTCCCACCACCTGCTGTTTTCAGTTACTTATATCCCAGTAGATTCCTTTTTCCTTAGACACTTTCACTATGGTTACTTAATTGCCTCCCTTGGTCTTCCTCTGCCGCTCGGCATTTCCATTGGTATGTAGTATCTTATTTCTTTGTAAAATTTATTAATGTTACTATTAGCTACTATATTTGTCATTGGTATGTAGTTTCTTATTTCTTTGTAAAATCAATTAATGTTACTAATTACTATTAAAATCAATTATTGTACCTATTTACTTTTTCATTCTACTCATTCTAAGAATTTAAGACGATATGTTCTTTTATAAGTTAATTGTATCTATAGTTCTGTTACCTATCACAATCATATTTTTTTTTTTTTGTTTTTGTATTAATCTCTTTTTTTGTCATTTTAGCTGACGAAGGCTACCAATGAGTAGCCGAAACGTCCGAAATATAGATTTTTTAAAACAAAATCATATTGAGGTTTATTTAGCCGAATCCCAACCATTCCATCTTTACTTATCACCTCGACGGCTAACTATCTAATCATCATAAATAAACATTTGCATGTCATATCAGTCCCCTTGACTGTTATAACTCTCACATTTTCCTGTGGACCTGCTACCGATCCTTTTTTGTCGTCCCGATCGCTCCGATTTTTTGTCGTAGATTGCAAGCAGATTTGTGATATACAAATGTGTTTGCTTCTATTTTTTCCCCCGCATTATTAGCTTTGTTTACCATTTTGTTTCGCCTTCAAATTAGCTCATCTAAAAGAATATTTTAGGTTACAGATTTAGGTCAAACTCTCATACGTAAATCGTACGAAAAACAAAATGTATATTCATATACGAAAAAAAAAATGAATAAACATTTTTAGGATGGAGATTTAGGTCAAACTCAGAAATATTAGTACAAAAACATCATTAAATCAACGTATACGTACCGAAAACAAAATGTATATAAATATACACATATTCCAGAATTTATTTACATTCAAGGCGAAATTCAGTACATCACATTTTCATAACTAAAGAAAGTGTTCGTTAGTGACCAAAATCGGTTTATTAGGAGAAGGGAATTGCCAAAAAGATCTCTCCGAACCAAATTAGGGGTTTTATAAAAAAAAAAGGTCTGGTAAAGGGCGGGCATGTGGGTGGAGGATGGACAGGAGCTGCTAAACAAAAGGCCACCAAAAAGAAGAAAAAAAAATGGTTTGTTTTCTTTTCGCCAAGCTCAACATTAATTGGCCAGGTCGAGTTTTTACCGCCGAAAAGCCACTTAATCTCGTTAAAAACGAAGCCCTTAACCGGGAAAAGGCTAATCAGGCTTTCCTGCCGTAATGACAGTCCTACCAACTACCCGGCCCGAAATAGCGCCCTTTACCTGTACCTCTCCTCCCCCCCCCCCGGTGTTTTTTAACACTCTTACAAATGTTTTGAGTAGAGAGAGGGTAGAACTGTGTGTAAAAGTGGATCAAAGAACTACTGGACCATTATATAGCTAACAAAAGCCTTCATTTCATCGTCTTTTAGTGTTGAGTAAATTTGAATTAAACTGTAATTCAAATGGTATTTGTGTATCTATTATATACAAATGAATCGCTAAAAGTGTTGGTAAGCGCAAATCTCGAGAACAACTGAACCGATTTCGCTAATTCTTTTTTTTTTGAATAATCCTTGAAGTGCGACGATGGTTCTTACGGAGAGAAAAATTTAAAAAATTGCCTGAAAAAGTCTAAAAACAACACTTTTCGGGTCTTTTTCACTTCCTTAACGCAAATTCATTTTTAAATAAAAACGTTTGTTCTCTATTATAATATTTTTAACTGTTAACGTATTTGTATATCTATTATATAAAAATGAATCGCTTAATGTGTTGGTAAGCGCAAATCTCGAGAACAACTGAATCGATTTCGCTAATTCTTTTTTTATTTATTTAAATTTTAACGTCCATTTATTATTAACTAGGAATTTTAGGACGGGTTATCTATAGGTTACCACCCTTTTCTAGCCAGGATAGGGCTGATGCCTTTTCTTTTTTCTAAAGAAAAGCCACCAACCCTAGTGGGAATCGAACCCACGACCTTTGGCTCAGAGAGTTAAGTGCTCACGCCTTAACCCTCACGGTTTTTTTTTTTTTTTTTTATAATATTCCTTGAACTACGAGGATGGTTCTTACGGAGAGAAAAATTTAAAAAATTGCCTGAAAAAGTCTAAAAACGCTATTTTTCGGTTATTATTTCCTTCGTTAACGGAAATTCATTTTTCAATAAAAACATATGTTCTCAATTATAATATTTTTAACAGTTAACGTATTTGGTTATTTGTGTATAAGCAAAAGAAATTAAATAAATAAGAACATGTAATCACTAGGTGACTTTAGAATCACATGTTAATAATGCAATTAAATTAATTTATATTTGCATTAACGAAGTAAAAAATACTCCACTTTTCTATATTCCCATACAAAAGATTCCTAATAATACTTAAAGGTCAATTTGAACTTTAATACCATACCATAAAGTGTTAGTGGAGGGGTTCTGGGAACGCAAAACAATTGAGTGACATTAGTATCGTATAAATATTAATGTCAATATTTGTCAATATTTATACGATGGTAACATTACTCAAAAACAAATTGACTATGGTAAAATGTAAATTGTCTGTGGTAAAATGTCACTTGAAATGTAAACATCTCTTTGCTGTGCATCTATAATATTACTAAATCTAAAAGCCACAAATTTCTATAAAATTACTAAAGTGTTGTGTGTTTGTGATTTACTAAATATGTCTCCTGTAAGGCGGCCGACAAATTTAGGCAGGTATAAGGACATAATAAGTAGGTATCATAAGAAGAAATCTGATATTGTAATTTTGATTGTGAGTTTTTAGTGACTATAGATATATAAGAATTGTAAGTGTTTTATAATTTTTATTTTTTGACATAATGTAATTGTCGACTTATTAAGTTTTTTTTTTCTTTTTTTTATCTTACTAGCTGTCCGGGTGTCCCAAATAGCAGAATAAGTATTAAAAAAAATTAAAGAATTGACTGTTAGGCGGTACGAAGTTCGCCGGGTCAGCTAGTTAATTATATATTTTTATTGTAATTGCAAAGGCTGAAACTATCAATTCCAGTAATTGAAAAAATAATTCAACTTAGATTAACTGCATTTCAATTAAATATATCTCAAGTATTTGAATATTGTAGTTATTTGAAATACCAATCAACATACTAGGCATAATTAAATATATCTCAAGTATTTGAATATTGTAGTTATTTGAAATACCAATCAACGTAATAGGCATAATTAAATATATCTCAAGTATTTGAATATTGTAGTTATTTGAAATACCAATCAACATACTAGGCATAATTAAATATATCTCAAGTATTTGAATATTGTAGTTATTTGAAATACCAATCAACATACTAGGCATAATTAAATTACAAATATTTAATTCAATATCCTGACAGACGTCACAAATGGATTGTTTCGACGGGCATGGTTCACGGCTTAAGCAAGTAAACATTTTAATTCCATCAGGTTCATGCGATTTACTAATAACAACAACAGTTTTTCAGTGACAGTTTAGATTGAACGAGAATTATAAAAAAGCTCTTTGCGTACTCTTCTTAAAAACATGAATGAAGATGAAGAAAGCACGACCGGTAGTGAGAGTTATGGGATATCATCTTTAAACCAATCGCATCCTTGTTGTAACATAGTCAAGTAGTGTTGCAGCATTGTCAAGTAGTGTTGTAGCATAGTCAATTAGTGTTGCAGCATTGTCAAGTAGTGTTGCAACATTGTCAAGTAGTGTTGTAGCATAGTCAATTAGTGTTGCAGCATTGTAAAGTAGTGTTGCAGAATTGTCAAGTAGTGTTGTAGCATTGTAAAGTAGTGTTGTAGCATTGTCAAGTAGTGTTGCAGCATTGTCAAGTAGTGTTGCAACATTGTCAAGTAGTGTTGGAGCATTGTCAAGTAGTGTTGTAACATAGTCAATTATTGTAGCAACTTTGTCAAGTAGTGTTGCAGCATTGTCAAATAGTGTTGTAACATAGCCAATTAGTGTAGCAACTTTGTCAAGTAGTGTTGCAGCATTGTCAAGTTGTGTCGTAACATAGTCAATTAGTGTAGCAGCATTGTCAAGTAGTGTTGTATTACAGGCAATTAGTGTTGTAACATTGTGTGTCAAAGGCCTGCCCACCAAAATCCAAGTTAAAGCTTCTTGAAGAACATCATCCAATTTACCGATGCATTTGAAAAGAAAACATCCTTCATTATTTGATGAGTATACTAAGAATGTAAAGTAAAGGAGACAATTTGTTAATAATCTTTTCTACGAATTTTGAAGACTCTTATTTCAAATATATTTTTAAAAATTTAAACTTAGGCCTTTTGGGAATAAACGTATTGAGCCGTTAATCAAAAGAATCTACTACATTTATACACCTTGTGTTTTAGAAATAAATAAAAAATTGTTAAATCTAGTGGCTAGCGCGCTAGATTCATAAGCGGGAGATGGTGGGTTCGATCCCCACCGGCGCCAGAAATTTTCTCATCTCAGGGCTCGCTGAGAAAATTCCTGGCTGCACCTTGGACGTCGGCGCTAATGGCCAAGATTTATCTCGATGCGCCGTAAAAAAGAAAAAAAAAAAAACTAAGCATGTAAAAACTCGCTAAGAGAGGATTTTTTGATATTTAAATTTTTAAGTATTATTAGAGGGGTTTGAATTTTTAGATAGAGAGCAGACACGCCTCGACAGCAATTGTTGCTAGGTCGGTAACAGATCAGCTGTTACCGTATTGTATTTATTTCTTAATATTATTTGTATTTAAGCTTTATTTTAACTAAGATGGCAGACCTTGAATTACTAGAAATAAACTGTAATTTTGTCCCTCATAGAGTTTACGCTACACCTGGTGACGGCCCATCCGAGGTAATAATATCCCGAACCCTTGCACAGCCTCCCCACCCATCAGCATCCCCAGTCAGAACTCTTCTTGGTAATGCTCGCAAATATAATGGGTGTTTCCAAAAGACATCTTGGAAACATACATTTTTAAATTTTAACGTACATTTATTATTGACAGCGAATTTTAACCTGTAATGGTCAAACTGCTGTTACTGCTAACCTGTAGATAACGGGTTATCTCTATTTATCTGTTTGTTGTCACTGGTCCGGAGCGCCCCAATGTCAAGAAACATTATAATTTGATTTTTTTGTCAACAAACATTATACTTTTTTTATTTTCATTATTACAAGCTTTATTGTTGTATAAATAATGTTCCCAATTATGAATAGTTTTTTTTTTTAATAAATAAATAAATATAAATATACTTTTATTACTTATCAATTGAAGAATAACTTATTGTAGGACGGGAACCATTCTATAATAAACAGCACAAAATTATATAGTAGCGTTAATTTTTATGATAAATTATTTAACGCATTAAAATAACTACTTGTCAGCCATGACGAAGCACGGGTATTCAGCAAGTTAATAATGAATATTACTCAAATAAAATAATTACAACTATTACTGACAATGGTCGGGCAATGATAGCCACGTTGTTCTTTGCCCTAAAAAACAAATAAACAATAAACAAACTGACAATGGTAGTAGTCTTGTCAAGGCATTTTCTAAGTTTGGATTACAAGAGAAACATATTGTACTAGTATACGAGAGCTCTCCCTTGGAACGCTCACACAATAAATACCTATGGTAACCCAAATTGTGCCACGTACCCAATTTTACACACAGCATGTATTAAAAAGTGTAACACTCTTTGGAAGTTAACTGGTCGACCGAAATCAGAAGAAATTCATCAGGGATTCGCCTTATGTAACCCCGGAGAAACAAGATAGAACAGTTAATACGATAGCTTGAAACAAATAACCAGGTCAAAGGCAAACGTTTTAATTGTTTCATAAGCCTCAGGCATTCTCAAATTTAAAATATTAATAGAAGAAGATTTCCCCTATTTAGAAGAAAATTTAAGGTGCACAGATCCCCTAGCAACAGCACTAGGAATCATTCAAGGGGAAAATAACAGGTACGATAGAACCTTTCTACAAAGCCTGCGTGCCGTCAAAAGAACAGGTACGATAGAACCTTACTACCAGGCCTGTGTGCCGTCAAAAGAACAGGTACGATAGAACCTTTCTACAAAGCCTGTGTGCCGTCAAAAGAACAGGTACGATAGAACCTTACTACCAGGCCTGTGTGCCGTCAAAAGAACAGGTACGATAGAACCTTACTACCAGGCCTGTGTGCCGTCAAAAGAACAGGTGCGATAGAACCTTACTACCAGGCCTGTGTGCCGTCAAAAGAACAGGTGCGATAGAACCTTTCTACAAAGCCTGTGTGCCGTCAAAAGAACAGGTACGATAGAACCTTACTACCAGGCCTGTGTGCCGTCAAAAGAACAGGTACGATAGAACCTTACTACCAGGCCTGTGTGCCGTCAAAAGAACAGGTGCGATAGAACCTTTCTACAAAGCCTGTGTGCCGTCAAAAGAACAGGTACGATAGAACCTTACTACCAGGCCTGTGTGCCGTCAAAAGAACAGGTACGATAGAACCTTACTACCAGGCCTGTGTGCCGTCAAAAGAACAGGTCCGATAGAACCTTACTACCAGGCCTGTGTGCCGTCAAAAGAACATGTGCGATAGAACCTTACTACCAGGCCTGTGTGCCGTCAAAAGAACATGTGCGATAGAACCTTACTACCAGGCCTGTGTGCCGTCAAAAGAACAGGTACGATAGAACCTTACTACAAGGCCTGTGTGCCGTCAAAAGAACATGTGCGATAGAACCTTACTACCAGGCCTGTGTGCCGTCAAAAGAACAGGTCCGATAGAACCTTACTACCAGGCCTGTGTGCCGTCAAAAGAACAGGTACGACAGAACCTTACTACCAGGCCTGAGTGCCGTCAAAAGAACAGGTACGATAGAATCTTACTACAAGGCCTGTGTGCCGTCAAAAGAACATGTGCGATAGAACCTTACTACCAGGCCTGTGTGCCGTCAAAAGAACAGGTACGACAGAACCTTACTACCAGGCCTGAGTGCCGTCAAAAGAACAGGTACGATAGAACCTTACTACAAGGCCTGTGCCGTCAAAAGAACATGTGCGATAGAACCTTACTACCAGGCCTGAGTGCCGTCAAAAGAACAGGTACGACAGAACCTTACTACCAGGCCTGAGTGCCGTCAAAAGAACAGGTACGATAGAACCTTACTACAAGGCCTGTGTGCCGTCAAAAGAACAGGTCCGATAGAACCTTACTACCAGGCCTGTGTGCCGTCAAAAGAACAGGTACGACAGAACCTTACTACCAGGCCTGAGTGCCGTCAAAAGAACAGGTACGATAGAACCTTACTACCAGGCCTGTGTGCCGTCAAAAGAACAGGTCCGATAGAACCTTACTACCAGGCCTGTGTGCCGTCAAAAGAACAGGTACGACAGAACCTTACTACCAGGCCTGAGTGCCGTCAAAAGAACATGTGCGATAGAACCTTACTACCAGGACTGTGTGCCGTCAAAAGAACAGGTGCGATAGAACCTTACTACCAGGCCTGTGTGCCGTCAAAAGAACAGGTCCGATAGAACTTTTCTACCAGGCCTGTGTGCCGTCAAAAGAACAGGTACGATAGAACCTTACTACCAGGCCTGTGTGCCGTCAAAAGAAAGCTCCATGGACTAAGTGATCAGCGTTGGGTTTATTCTGAGCCGCTGGCAAAAGGTCTATTAACTTAAGAGATTTGCTAAATGTTTTGAAAATACTTCACCCCAAACTCAAAAGGCAACTATCGCCGCATTCCCCACCCTCTTTTCAAAAACAATTGGCTCACCTGTTTTAAACCGGAATTACATTGGCATATATTGTGCTCCGTAGCGGATGAAATGAGGCAAATTAAATCTGCAAAGTTTAACACATTCCTACTTAATGGAAAGACCAGGACAGACCCGTGTGCTCCCTGTATAATGTAGCACTCACGATAAAAAACACATACTGACAGACTGCAGAAGACGAGACAGACCAGTGTGCTCACTGTATAATGTAGCACTCACGATAAAAAACACATACTGACAGACTGCAGAAGACGAGACAGACCCGTGTGCTCACTGTATAATGTAGCACTCACGATAAAAAACACATACTGACAGACTGCAGAAGACGAGACAGACCCGTGTGCTCACTGTATAATGTAGCACTCACGATAAAAAACACATACTGACAGACTGCAGAAGACGAGACAGACCCGTGTGCTCACTGTATAATGTAGCACTCACGATAAAAAAACACATACTGACAGACTGCAGAAGACGAGACAGACCCGTGTGCTCACTGTATAATGTAGCACTCACGATAAAAAACACATACTGACAGACTGCAGAAGACGAGACAGAGCCGAGTGCTCACTGTATAATGTAGCACTCACGATAAAAAACACATACTGACAGACTGCAGAAGACGAGACAGACCCTTGTGCTCACTGTATAATGTAGCACTCACGATAAAAAACACATACTGACAGACTGCAGAAGACGAGACAGACCCGTGTGCTCACTGTATAATGTAGCACTCACGATAAAAAACACATACTGACAGACTGCAGAAGACGAGACAGACCCGTGTGCTCACTGTATAATGTAGCACTCACGATAAAAAAACACATACTGACAGACTGCAGAAGACGAGACAGACCCGTGTGCTCACTGTATAATGTAGCACTCACGATAAAAAACACATACTGACAGACTGCAGAAGACGAGACAGACCCGTGTGCTCACTGTATAATGTAGCACTCACGATAAAAAACACATACTGACAGACTGCAGAAGACGAGACAGACCCGTGTGCTCACTGTATAATGTAGCACTCACGATAAAAAACACATACTGACAGACTGCAGAAGACGAGACAGACCCGTGTGCTCACTGTATAATGTAGCACTCACGATAAAAAACACATACTGACAGACTGCAGAAGACGAGACAGACCCGTGTGCTCACTGCATAATGTAGCACTCACGATAAAAAACACATACTGACAGACAGCAAAATTCAAGACTATTTACTCATGCCACACAACTTACACACATTACTCGCAGAAGGAAGCCCACACATCAACAGTATACTACAGTATTTAAAGAACAATAATTTATACAAAAAAATCTAGCCAATCTTTCTTCTACTCTTTGTGCTTTCGATTTTAATAGTTTACTTTAATAATCTATTGATTTGATTTAATTACGCTAATGTACCTTATTTTAGGTATTTGTATTTTAGATTTGTATTGTAATGCATTATAAATGTAAATAAATTGATGTTTATATTTGTATTTATTATTTATACATGTATATATATAAATAATAATTAAGTAAAGATGGAATGGTTGGGATTCGGCTAAATAAACCTCAATATGATTTTGTTTTAAAAAATCTATATTTTGGACGTTTCGGCTACTCATTGGTAGCCTTCGTCAGCTAAAATGACTAAAAAAGAAATTAATACAGAAACAAAAAAAAATTATAATTGTGATAGTTAACTAAATACAATTAACTTATAAAAGAAAATATCGTCTTAAATTCTTAGAATCAGTAGAATGAAAAAGTAAATAGGTACAATAATTGATTTTAATAGTAATTAGTAACATTAATTGATTTTACAAAGAAATAAGAAACTACATACCAGTGACAAGTATAGTAGCTAATAGTAACATTAATTAATTTTACAAAGAAATAAGATACTAAGGTCCTTTGTAAAATCAATTAATGTTACTAATTACTATTAAAATCAATTATTGTACCTATTTACTTTTTCATTCTACTCATTCTAAGAATTTAAGACGATATGTTCTTTTATAAGTTAATTGTATTTATAGTTCTGTTAACTATCAGAATTATAAATTTTTTTTGTTTCTGTATTAATTTCTTTTTTAGTCATTTTAGCTGACGAAGGCTACCAATGAGTAGCCGAAACGTCCGAAATATAGATTTTTTAAAACAAAATCATATTGAGGTTTATTTAGCCGAATCCCAACCATTCCATCTTTACTTATCACCTCGTCGGCTAACTATCTAATCATCATGATAAATAATAATTATTTATTATTATATATGTATATATATATATATATATATATATATATATATATATATATATGTATACATATATATGTATGTCTATATATATATATGTATCTTATTTAAGTGTATATGTAAATTGTATAAACGTCAACGTAATGTAAATGAAGTGTATATATTTTATAGTCTGTACTAGGGCTCATCGCCATAGATGCGAAACCCTTATAATGAAATAAATAAAAAGCAACCAGTGAAGAAGAGGATTTCTTGATTTCGGCTATCCTCAACAGGGCAGCAGTGTTGAGCTGATGGTAAATGAAGCAGAACTAACAATTGTCCAGTATTTTCAAGAGTTGAATACAGATTTAGATCTGCTTCATACACTATCCGTAAGATTTTTAAAACATTTATTACGCCTCTTACCTCGTCGGCAGCTGATGAACGATTGTTCTCATTTGCGACAATGACAAATCGACCAAAAACGAATAAAATAACAGACAGTAAGTTCACGAAAAGAGTTTTTCTAAAAAGCAAAATATCCCTTTAATAATTCTTTTTAAATGATGGAAATACATATTTTTTATATAAAAAAAAATCAGTTTCATGTAACATTATAATTTTGTAATCGTATTTAAACTCTCTTGTTTTTCTCTTCATGCAATAAAAAGAACTTACTTACTTACAGACGGGCACTACAGTCCGTGAAGGACCAAGGCCTCAGCCAACAGCTTATTCCAGGCATCTCTATCTGTTGCAAAACGCCTCCAACGACGGATTCCTATTCAAATCCTTCTCCACGTCGTCCAGCCAGCGCAATCGAGGTTTTCCCCGCCTTCTTCTGCCACCCGGCATTCCATAAAGGAGCTTTCTTGGTAATCTTTCCGGGGTCATTCTCTCGACGTGTCCCAACCATTTGAGCCTCTGATGTTTTATAAAAGTAATTATGTCTGGGTCTCCATACAGCGTTTTCAGCTCCCACTGATTAGTTTTTATTCTCCAGAAGTCGCCACACTTTACCGGGCCATTTATCCTTCTGAGTACTTTCCGCTCCCAGACTAGTAGCATTCTTGTACTTTCTTTAGTTAGTACCCATGCCTCGCTTCTATATCTGACTACTGGGCGAATAACTGTCTTATAAATATGGACCTTTGCCTTCCTGGAGAGCCCCTTGTACCTCAACATTTTCTGTACCCCAAACAGACACCTATTTCCCGCAGCGATTCGGGCTTTAATGTCTGCCACTACACTACACTCGGCTGAACTTATGCTTCCCAAGTACTTGAACTGACTGCAGCTTTTGAAAGTAACACGTCCAAATTCTACTGTCGCTTCTTCGTCATGCTGTGTTTCTTTTGGTGTGCTCATGTACACAGTCTTGCTTTCATTCATTTCGAGACCAAATTCATTGGCCGCACTAAGAAATTCTTCCAGGGCGCCTGCTAATGCTGACATTGTACTCGCTGAAATGACTACATCATCGGCATACGCCAGGTGCTGTGCCAGTCTATTGAACATTGTGCCTCCTGGGTTCGTCCTTATTTTACGTATGGTTATTTCAAGGACCAGGTTAAATAGAACTATCGAAAGGGGATCCCCTTGACGAAGTCCCTTGGATACTAAAAAGCTGTCGGATATGTTTTTATTAAGTAAAGATGGAATGGTTGGGATTCGGCTAAATAAACCTCAATATGATTTTGTTTTAAAAAATCTATAATTCGGACGTTTCGGCTACTCATTGGTAGCCTTCGTCAGCTAAAATGACAAAAAAAGAAATTAATACAAAAACAAAAAAAATTATAATTGTGATAGGTAACAGAACTATAGATACAATTAACTTATAAAAGAACATATCGTTAATATATAATAATACAATAATTGATTTTAATAGTAATTGGTAGCATTAATTGATTTTACAAAGAATTAAGAAACTACATACCAATGACAAATATAGTAGCTAACAGTAACATTAATTAATTTTACAAAGAAATGTCTCTTTTTTTTTTCATTTTAGCTGACGAAGGCTACCAATGAGTAACCGAAACGTCCGAAATATAGATTTTTTAAAACAAAATCATATTGAGGTTTATTAAGCCGAATCCCAACCATTCCATCTTTACTTATCACCTCGACGGCTAACTATCTAATCATCATGATGTTTTTATTAATTTTTATAAAGTACAAATATTTTAATTAAAGGCGTATTTTCAGTTTTTCTTTTGTTTTTGTGTCAAAAACAATTTCCTCATTTACCCTCACATCTCTAGTCCACTTATAATTGGATTAAAATTGTAATTCAATTACAATTCTTAGTAATTGATATTTGAATTGCTGAATATAATAATTGGAGATAATTACACTTATAATGCAACTACAATAGTAATCGGATTACATTTCTTGGTAATTACATTTATTAATTAATATTTCAATTACATAATTAGTTCTCCTTGTATAACTGAAAGAGTAGCTTATTATTGGGTTTCCCCAAACTTCCACAATACCTATACCTGTAGAAAAAAATAAAATTAAATACATATCTGGACGTAAAATTTTCCGACCTTTCAGAATCTGCAGTCAAAAATTAATTTTGTGCAAAATAAACACATATGGCCTGGATGATGAGCTTGATTGTGCGCCGGTGGAGTGAAACAGACCCCGGACTAGAATTAAGCTACCCTCAAAACCACAAAAGTTTTAGTTCTTTCTTGTTAATCGACTTCATTCAGCCCATACAATCTAAGTGTGCCCCAAAACAAAACATGTTGAGTCTGGTTTCAGAAGAAATGAAGTTCCCCTAGAGAACATTGTGATATTTCAATAACCTTTTAATTGGAGCAATAAATTACACCAAGAAAGGGTGTCCATATTTACACCAGCCGCCCCTAAGAAAGACGACTTCCATCATATGTACCCAAAAAGAGTGTGTGACTAATGGTCTACTTCTTAACTAAAAATTCATGTTATTATTTTTAGTTAAGAAAACCATTTCACAGAGCTCCCAAAAGTTTGTTGGCCAGCAGAAATTTTCACATTAATTTACACTAGATCCACACTACTTATGGTTCTAACAGATCACTCATATCTTATATTAGTAAAAATTGTCACAAACCCTCCTCGCCTCCAGTCTTCAATATCTCCCACAGCCACTATGCAGGGGTATCCATATAATAATAATACTTTTCCTTCGATGTATATATATATATATATATATATATATATATATAAAATCAGTCCCGTAACAGGCCACAAGGGCCCAGAGTGGCAGATACTGGAGAGGTATCTGATTCTTGACTATACGGCTCACTAGGCAGATAGTGTGGTCAATACTATGCTCCGGCCGCCTGATTTTTCCCTTGCTGCTTCGACTGATGGAGTCATTAGCACCAAGGTACCCATTGATAAATTAATTAAAGGCTGGGTTGGCCTAGGGACGATCTGGGACCCCAAATCCAACCCTCGAACGACGGCACTAGAAGAAAAAATCTTTAGTGCGCGCTCGGGTTTTGAACCTGGTCCTCCAGTTCATTAGTCGAGTGCTCTACCACTGAGCTAAACTCGCCCCCATATATATATATATATATATATATATATATATATATATATATATATATATATATATATATATATATATATATATATAATAGTGTGTCTCGTGGTGAGGACGTAATTAAACAGGGAAACCGGACGACCCCTAGTGTCGATTGCATTTATATTTCAACCAAACTATAAATACTTAATTATCTACAAAAAAGGAGGAAGATATGATATATAACTAAACTAAATTTGTTCACTAGGAGGGAGGGACGTTACTACAAAACCAATTTAAAAATTTGACTTTTTTACTTATAAGAAAATTCGGAAATGCCCAACTAATGATAAATGCAAAATCGGCGAATTACATGTTGGGGTTTACTCCAGAAAAATTAAAGAAAATTTAAAAAGTATGTCAGCCTTTGATATATATATATATATATATATATATATATATATATATATATATATACATTAGCAAACTATTTGCTATTTTGTTATTTATTTAGGTTACGTAAAGCACATTCATGAGGAATACGGAGGAAGCTGAGAAATTCGCTACGTTATGGTGACGGACTTTAAAATTATGTTTTAATTTGATTAAAAACTTTTGAACCTTCCTTTTTCATTCATTAATTCACGGGTGTACTACTATGTCCAGGAGTAATAAAAGGGAAGTAGTAAAATGTAATTTAATTTTGGCGCGAGATCTCATCAATTTCCTGAAAGGGCGGGAACGACTAGAAGCCCCGCGGTCGGGTTTTCCAAATTACACAAGCTAAGCATTAGTCCTCTTTCCCAGAGCGGTAAAATTAGTTTTACCAATTTTCCTTTTGTCCCGTTGGGTTTAATTATTTTTTTAGCAAATTCCGTAGGAATAGATACATTTAACAGTATTTTACGAGATTCCTGAGAACAAGTAGTGATTTTTGTTCTGCGATTATTGGATTAGTGCAAAAATAATGCATATTTTGAATATCCATTTTGAAAGTCCATGTAAGACAGTCCAATGTCCAGTTAATGGATTATAAACAATGGTTATTAATGTGGTAGTTTCTCTCAACGATTAATTTATTTTGTGTTACATTCACTATACGTATTTTTTTTTTTTTTTTAGCACTTTCCTCCGAACGAAAGTAGCTATTGAGGTTGCACTCATGACGGAATTTTTGAAAAATGTCTTCGATCCTATTTTTTCTTTATCGATCCTACCTAGTAGACACCGAAAATGACCCCAGTTAAAATTTATATATATCTATATACATATATGCATTTCTCTCCAGCGGTGGTACTCCTCCTCACTTCTTCCTGGGATATTTCGATGGGTTCATCTCCATCTTCGTCAGCCAGGTACTTGTTTCTTCCTCGGTGGTTGCCGAGGGAATGAAACAACTCATTCCCATGGCTACCACCGAGGAAGAAACAAGTACCTGGCTGACGAAGATGGAGATGAACCCATCGAAATATCCCAGGAAGAAGTGAGGAGGAGTACCACCGCTGGAGAGAAATACCGTTCCATCCAAAAATACTATCCCAGCGACGAAAAATAACATCAAACACACACACACACACATATATATATATATATATATATATATATATATATCTGTTAACACGATAGCGGCCACAGTTTTTGTTTTTTCTTCACGAAACGTGGTATATAGCATTCAATTAGTAAACGATTGAACGAGTTCGTTAATCACCAAAATCGGTCCACCGGGAGGGGGGGTTTACCCCGGACCCAAAACACTAATTTGACCATGGCAGCCATAGTTTTTGTTATATTTCAACGAAACTCGGTGTTCGTTATGTTGATCTAAAGAGAGAAATACGTTGTAAAAAATAAACTAAATCGGTTCATTAGGAACGGGGGGTTTACTACGGACCCACATTACCAATTTGCCACTACCAGCCGTCATTGGGGTCTCCCGTGGCCTAGTGGCTAGCGCGCTAGATTCATAAGCGGGAGATGGTGGGTTCGATCCCCACCGGCGACAGGAATTTTCTCATCTCAGGGCTCGCTGAGAAAATTCCTGACTGCACCCTGGACGTCAGCGCTAATGGCTACGATTTGTCGATGCGCCGTAAAAAAAAAAAAAAAAAAAAAAAAAAAAAAAAAAAAAAAAAAAAAAAAAAAAAAAAAAAACCAGACGTGATTTTTGTTACTTTTCAACGAAACACGGTATTCGTGGTGATAATCAACAGAGAAAAACGGGTTGTAAAAATAAACTAAATCGGGTTATTTGGAGGGGGGGGGTTACTCCTGACCTAAAGTACTAATATACTCATACCGGTCGTAATTTCTGCTGTATTGTAACGCGGTATACGTCGTGGGTATCTCATGGGAAAGAAATGTTGTAAAAATGAAGTAAATCGGTCTATTGGAAAGAAGTTTTACTTTAAACTCTGTTGCACGAGAATTAGCCCGCCAGACGTCCCAGAAAGCCGCCACGAGGAGCGCTATCTCCCACTATGGGGACTGTGTGATTCCTGCGTCAGATCAAAAGACGGAATTTGAAGTTTTTTTGTATTTATTAAGTAGTACAGTATCATGTATTAACATAACTCTGGAAGCAAATTACTTACAGAATTAATAATTGAACAGTTCTCATAAGAAATGTAAATGAGCAGAACTATTCACGTTTTTATCTTATTTATATAGGTTATTTACAGCAAATTATTCAGTAATGTAGTCTAAACTACTAAAATTCTGAGGAAAGTGCTTAGTTATGCAGCTCCTGCGTGACGGACTTTTTTTTATAATATAACGTTTATTAACATCTGCACAAATAATAACGTACATTGGTTAATCATGATAATTAAAGACATTTTTATTATTTCACATAATTAGATTACTATAAAAATAATACAAAAATCGTGGCTAAAAGAAAAAAAAAATAATAAGAATAATATTTAAAAAAAATATATATAAAATGATAATGATCTCGAAGAGTAGAAGGTCAAGGTAGACATACTGTTGTTGATTATAACCAACTGATGGCTTTGATAGAAAAAACCACTCGGGATATTGCTAGAGAAGTTGTATTGGTGTTGACCAATCAACAGTTGTTCGACATCTGGGAATATGTCAAATAGAAATCAGCATTATTTTTCCATCAATCCAATATAACTCACTACCTTACGGATCCAACGTCTTTCTCAATTTCTCGTTTTGATTTGCTTCTCTGCAGATTAGTTTTACTCCTGAAATTAATTACAAAAAACATGAAAAAATGAGAAATCCTCCACATTTGTAAATTTAGTTCTCGGGCGAGAGATGAACTTTTAATAAAAAAAAGTTATAATAGAAAATTTATCAAGCTTTTGAATGTTCACTTTCTGTTTTTCAAGATTTTCCAAACGTTTTAGAAATATTTTAGGAAATAAAAGAGAAGTCAAAACCAGCTGAGGTCTGTAGATGAATGATAAAGTTTTTCCTCCGTAACGGAAATACCTTTATCTTAGTAAGGATGAATTTCTAACGTGTAAATCAAAATATTTTTAACACGATTCCTTGCTTGTTTGGGCTACCCAAAATATTATTTTATTTTGTTTTTTATTTTATTTATTTAATTCGTACTCGGAGACCCGATGGCCGTGAGGGTTAAGGCGTGAGCACTTAACACTCCGTGCCAAAGGTCGTGGGTTCGATTCCCACTAGGGGTGGTGTCTTTTCTTTCGAAAAAAAGAAAAGGCATCACCCCTATCCTGGCTAGAAAAGGGTGGTAACCTATAGATAACCCGTCCTAAAATTCGTAGTTAATAATAAATGGACGTTAAAATTTAAATAAATAATTCGTACTCGCAACGTAGGCGATTAGCAGATATGGCAGTGCTATGATCTATTGTAGACAGTAGTAGGTTGAAATTAATGCTGTGTGACAATACCCAAAATCTTATTAAATCCAATGCAATCCTCGAAAATTCTTAGTAATTGTAGGGGTTTGGTGTAAAAATAATGGAGGTTATTTATGACTAATTCGTATCAGATATCCAAGAACTGTTGAGTGGTCAACACCACCTTGTCCCGAGTACAGTTCCTCGTGTTTTTCTTCTGTCAAAGCCATAAGTTAATCGTGATCAATAACAGGCCTACCGTGATTTTCCTCGTCTTTGAGATCAAAAATTAATTCACTGATGCACCAAACAACATTGATGTTGCGGTTTGAGCTGCACTTCGATCATGAAGAAAATCTCGTTTGGCGTGGTGGACTTCAGAGGTCCTTAAGCAGGCCATTCACCTTCCGATTTGCAGTACGACTTAGTAGGACTACTAGTTGGATAGTCGACTCCACTCACGCTCCGACTTGCTATCCAACTTTAGTCCTAGTCTATTTTCACGACTGTGTACGTTGCTCATGCGGCGGAAAATGTATTGAGGGCAGACCGAAGATGAACCACTGACTGGGGTAAGTTGGTCGACTTTGATCCATCTCTGTCACCAGTCGGACTCGTCCAACTAGACTTCCAACAAGCCGATTAACGAGCCGACTTGTGGTCCAACTTCGGAAGTTCGTAACGTGAATGGCCTGCTTAGCTCATAAGAAATGTAACACAAACAAATCTTTGAGAAAACGACCATTCTTTATAATCCATTAACTAGACCTTAGATTATCACTTGGCAAACACTTGCCTAAAAAGTTCGACTCGCAGGAACTGCATCATCTTAGCGCGGTTCCATTCATATCCCTAGTGTAAGTTTGTAGACTTAGAATATAAACAGTTATTACTTTTTTTTAGATCATTCTTAATGTAAACACATATTCCAAAGAAAAGCAAGTTTGTAGGCAAGGCAGAAGTAACTATTCTAACCGGAAAATACTCTTTCCGCCGTCCAAAATTTCGCTCTACGAAGACTCTACTACGAATATGTTCCTAATTTACTTAACTTGCATTACTAACATATCCATTTTACTTTTAAATGCAATTAAACAAAATAAAATTGCACAAGAAACTGAGAACGTAGTTATTTTTTAATGAACTACGCCGCTTTTATTTGCACGAAACTAAGCGGAATTTTATTTGCACGAACCTAATTTATAACACCTACCGTATCTCCTACTCTTGTTGTTTGCTTTTAGTACTTTCCTCCGAAGGAAAGTAGCTATTGAGGTTGGACTCATGACGGAATTTTTGAAAAATGTCTTCAAACCTTTATCGGTCCTCCCTAGTAGACACTGAAAATGACCCCCGTTAAAATTTATATATATCTATATATATATATATATATATATATATATATATATATATATATATATATATATGTGTGTGTGTGTGTGTGTGTGTGTGTGTGTGTGTGTGTCTGTTAACACGATAGCGGCCAGAGTTTTTGTTTTTTCGTCACGAAACTTGGTATATAGCATTCAATTAGCAAACGATTGAACGAGTTCGTTAACCACCAAAGTCGGTCCACCGGAAGGGAAGGTTTACCCCAAACCCAAAACAGTAATTTGACCATGTCAGCCGTAATATTTGTTATATTTCAACGAAACTTGGTATTCGTAGTGGTAATATAGAGAGACAAGTGAGATATAAAAAAGAACTAAATCAGTTCATTAGGAGGGGGGGGGGTTTACTCCGGACCCACAATACCAATTCGCCACTACCAGCCGTGATTTTTGGTATATTTCGACGAAACTCGGTATTCGTAGTGCTAATCCACAGGTAAATATGTGTTGTAAAAATAAACTAAATCGGTTCATTACGAGGGGGGGTTTACTCCGGACCCACAATACCAATTCGCCACTACCAGCCGTGATTTTTGGTATATTTCGGCGAAAGTCGGTATTCGTATTGGTAATCCACAGGTAAATATGTGTTGTAAAAATAAACTAAATCGGTTCATTAGGAGGGGGGTTTACTCCGGACCCACAATACCAATTCGCCACTACCAGCCGTGATTTTTAGTATGTTTCGACGAAACTCGGTATTCGTAGTGTTAATCTACAGGTAAATATGTGTTGTAAAAATAATCTAAATCGGTTCATTAGGAGGGGGGGGGGGGGGGGGTTTACTCCGGACCCAAATTACTAATATACTCATACCGGTCGTAATTTCTGCTGTATTTTAACGAAACACGGTATGCGTCGTGGGTAACTCATGGGAAAGAAGTGTTGTAAAAATGAGCTGAATCGGTCAATCGGAAAGGGGGGGTTTACTTTGTAATATATTTCAATAGAAAAGCCCGCCAGACGTAGGTTCACAAAGCCGCCGCAAGGAGCGCTTTCTACCACTAGAGGGACTGTATCCTGTTCCTGCATTAGATAAAAATACGATAATATGAGGTTTTTTGTATTTATTACGTAGTGAAGTAGGCACCATGTGTAAACATAACTCTGGAAGCAAATTAATAATTGATCAGTTACTCATTACAAAATTAAAAGAGAACTATTCATGTTTTTATTTTATTTATGTAGGATATTTTAAGCAAATTGTTCTGGAAAGCAGTCTACACTACCCAAATTCTGAGGAAAGTGCTTAGTTATGCAGCTCCTGCGTGACGGACTTCTTTTTTTTTATTTGAAGCTAGGATATGTTATTACCTGTTGATTCTCTACAGTATGCGCCCTAACTAATTAATTGAAATTTAAGAAACCACTTTGTATTACATATCACTAAATATATCTGTAATTCTTTGATTTTTAAATCGTTATTCTAAAATCGATTTAAGCTGTCGATTGAGCTTTGTGATTTGGATCTTGATATAAGAGATAAGGACCAAAGCCCTAAGGAACGGACTTAAAGATCAAGAAATCCTAAAATCCCCCAATCCCTATAGAGTTATGTTATCCCTGGCTGTATTCTCTCCTTCTTTATCCCGCTACATCCCTAGAGCCGAACCTATAGGTAACCTATTATTATAAGATTGTGACCATCCGTTCTCAATAAATTAATTTAATAACGCCGGATGATCATGTATGTATTTAAAACACTTCAACTTCTCATTATATTTTTTCCAGAACTCCACATGTTTCATGTCTATAGAAGCCTCTCACTCGAGCGAAATGCTCATTTTTCGGACATGGCTTTCTAATTGTTATGATATCAGCATAAACAGTACGTAAATTTCTCTGTATTAAACGTCAGGTCCTGAAATAAGGGGAAAACATGGAATTTTAAAAATAATTTTTAATTAAAGTTACTTACTTATTTATTTAAAAAATAACCCTTACCCTGTTACGTGATGATTCAGCCCACATTTTGGGCAGAGTTGAACAATAGTTATTTAATTTATTTGCAAGATGCTCTATATTGTCATCTGAAACACAGGCCGTAATATTTTAATATTATTTCCGTTGGGTGACCGACCACGTGCTGTTGGCATTAGAAAAAGGTGGTAAACCTGTAGATAGCCCGGTGCAAATAGCCAAACAGTTGATGCGCCGTTAAAACACAAAAAAAATATTTCCGTAGTTTTATTAGTTCGTTAGCGCGGTTCCTCCCTCCCCCATAGGGAGGAACCCCGCTTATAAGGTTGATACAATGAAACAATCCGGAAGTGCCGACCAAAAAATTTCGCGTTTCAGAACCCCTAGAGACCGAAAATAACGGTGGTTCAAATTTGTATAAATATATATATGTATATATATTTATATATATATATATATATATATATATATATATATATATATTTGTCTGTTCGCTCATTTCTGGCTTCCCTGATGGTCCGATTTTGATGAAATTTGGTACAAAAATCCGTCGTCCAATTTGAAAGGTCAAGTTCGTTAACCAGCAAAATCCGCCCACTGGAAGATGGCGTTTGGGGCGAAATTCGCGCAGAAAAAATCGTAACGCTTACGTTTTTGAGTTCATAAGCTTGTAAGTACTCGTTTTATAGGCTTCTTGGGCTAGGAAAACGAATGAAACCATTTTCAAGGCGATAGCTTTAACCGTTTTCGAGAAAATTGGAAAAATAGTTTTTGAATACCGTTTTTGGTTTAGGTACTTAGAATCATGGGATTCAGTTGAAAAAATTTCTGCATGTTCTACTTTCATGAAAACTAATATGTTGAAATTTATGTTACGTTTGGAGTTAAGGAAGGGTCAGAATAAAATATTTTATTAACAGACATAAAAAGTTTTGGTAACTTTGTATACTTTCCTTAATATCTCGAAAAAGGTTGAGAATCTTGGTAAACGGAAGAATACCATTAGAAAGCTTACTAAATTCTCTAAAAAAAAGGTTCTAATGAAAGTTTTGATTAGACGATGTCAATCGGAGAAATAAGTGCTTAAAACTTTAAAGTAATTGATTTCGCTTATTCGAACTGTTCTTTTTGTCTGTTTTTATTCCTTGTTATTTTTTAACTGCTTGTAGTTGGATAATGTATTTGATAATAAATCAGGTTAAGAAAAATAAGAAAAACAATTTAATCTTAGAGATATGGATTTCCAAGATAGCTTTTCAAATGCCTAGCGGGGTCCTTCCTAGGGCTGGATACCCTGGATGGGTATCCAGGTAAGATCGTAAATAAGACCTTTCTTGAAAGTAAAGATGGAACTGTCAACGTTGGTCCTCCTCTGCCTCCCGGCACTTTCATTGCTGACGAAGGCTACCAATGAGTAGCCAAAACGTCCTAAATATAGATTTTTAACAAAAATCGTATTGAGGTTTCTTTAGCCGAATCCCAGCCATTCCATCTTTACTTATCACCTCGACGGCTAACTATCTAATCTTCATGCTTTCTAGAAATGTGGACCCAAAGTAATAACAGCTTCTATTTTAATCATTTTAAATGAGTCTAGAGATAAGAACGGAACCGCGCTAAGATTATGCAGTTCCTGCGAGTCGGACTTTTTTTAATTGACATATTGATTTTACTTGTTTGAGATGTTTTTATAATTATTGCAGTTTGATGATTAGTAAGTTGTGTACTGAGCAACCCAATAAAGTTGGGCAACTAAACTTTGTTTTTATTTTGTTAAATAAAGTTTTTTCTCTTTTTCTTAAACTATGTACATTCTCGGAGGAACCAAGTTCTTCGATTAATTCAAAAAGTTTCGTTTTCAACATCGTCAACTAGAAAGACAAATTACAACTGAAGAATAGCAATACATGATATTTTGCAATGGTATTAGGTTCTTAACCACCTATTTATTTACAAACTCCCAAATAGTGCTTTCGGTATTTGTTATTGTACCCAAGGTCGCAGGTGGTTGCAGCTAACCTCTGAAAATAATTCAGAAAATCTAAAGAAAATCTAAAGAAAACAAGAGGAGGTAGAGTCGATCACCTTTAGAGAAAAATTACAAGTGATATTTTATCGAAACTGCCCTATATCTTTTCCCAAAAAATATTTTCGAGGCATTGATTTTTCTTTTTTTAATTTTGAAATAGGCTCTAAAAGTGAATTGAGTAGAAAGGAACATGTTTAACACCATTTCAAGGTACATACTTTTATTTGGCTGTGGTATCATCCCCGTTTTTATTATATCCTCAAAAATATATTAGTTAACTGATATTTTATAATAATTAATACTGTAGTGAGTAAATATTTAATAAACTAGCTGTTACCCAGTGTGCCGTGCTACACCAACATTATATTATATAGTTGTAAGGAACAAACATACAGCTGGTAGATTATTTTCACCTTGCCTATGACACTTCCCGTATCAAGGCCTACCTGCGTGCCAAGTTTGGTCAACTTCGGTCAAACGGTGTGGATTTGTATAACGAAAATAAAGACAGACAGACAGCTGACAGATGATTTTGACCTAGCCTATGACACTCACCGTATCCCACCTACCTATGTGCAAAGTTTGTTCAAAATCGCTCAAAAGCTGTGGATTTATATGAGGAACAAATTGAATGGCTTTGGGGGAATTTATTTAGAGGGAGTTCATTTAGATTCTGCAGGTTCCATCTTCCAATACTCCCTGCATTACAATCAAAGTAATATACACTTTTTTTATATTTTTTTTCTGAGTTTTAAAAGTATAATAATATTATTAAAATAGAGAAATATGATAGCGTAATGGTAACATCTATAATAATAATACAAATAAAAATAGTAATAATAATATTGAAAAAGAAACAAATAATAATATCAAAATTATAAATTAATTGAAAGAAATAAAAAAATGATGAATATAAATTAATTAAATAAAATAAATAACTGATTAATGAAAAGAAAACGTCCGTTCTTGCAATGGCTTATTCTTGCGATTGTAAAAACCATATTCAGTCAGGATTCTGGTCATGAGAAACTGTTCAATTATTTACAGCAGCATTATTTTTCAAAAACAAATGCACTACTTTTCTCATTTGTTCCGATACTAAAGATAAAGGTTTGAATTCTGTATACGCACTTTTGATAAGATTATATGATATAATCATAAAAAATAATGATTTGTCAGTAAATGAAATTATTTACAGTGATGGACCATCGTCTCAGTTTAAAAATAAATATATGTCAAGATTGCTTTACATACATTCAGAAAATTTCACAAAACGTTTTAGCAGAAATATTTTACTATAGCTCACGAAAAACGTGTAGTAGATAGGGTGGGAGAATGAGTAAAATCCTCGGTCTCTAAATGAAGTTATGAGCAAATCTGAAACTAAAAATGTAAAAAACTCAGTAGAGTTTGCTAATGTTGGCTTCTGGTTTAATGACAAACACTACAATTCTCCATAAGAGCCAAGTAGATATTGAGACTGCTATAAGTTCGGACAGTCCATGGGTTATTGTTAAAGACATAGTTTTTATTAAGCAAATGCATGAGATAAAATGCAATTCACAAATCAAAAATTCAACTATGGAAAACAAACTGAAACCAGCAAGTTAACAGATCAAAAACTTAACATTTAAAATTTTAATGTTAGTTACTCGTGTGCAGTTACATGTGATAAAAATTAAGTTGTATTTCATTTTATATTGCCCAGCAAACCCTTTACTAAAGTAATGAATGTTTTGTACATGTAGGTAGTTCTCATACTGAATAGCAATTTTAGTTTTTGGGATACTATATGCCATGCTCACATCATATTTAAGGTCATCAGAAACCATACAAAGTGAATTTTTTCATGAATCTGAGGTCTGAATGGTAGTTTTCACTAAAAATCCATTGAGATAACAACTATGCAGACGATACAGCTATCCTCGCATCCCACCCAAATCCTAATACTGCGTCGCAGAATCTTCAGTCCCACTTGAATAAAATTCAAGAATGGTGTAAAAAATGGAGAATCAAGGTGAATGAGGAAAAATGCCATCACATCACCTTCACCCTCCGGCGCAGTTCCTGTCGACCAGTACACTTCAACAACGTCCCATTACCCTCTTCTGATACAGTTCGCTACATCGGACTACACTTGGACTCCCGACTTACCTGGAAACATCACTTAAAACTTAAAAGACAAGAACGTAACAGACGATTTGGACAACTCTATAGACTGTTGAACGGCAAATCACATTTAAATACTGAAAACAAACTGATCATTTACAAATCACTACTGCAACCCATTTGGACATACGGTTCAGAACTCTGGGGAACAGCGAAAACATCGAACATCAGACGCATTCAAACATTCCAATCCAAGGTCCTAAGAACAATAGTCAATGCTGCCTTCTACGTTTCCAACCTCAACCTCCATAAAACATCGAACATCAGACGCATTCAAACATTCTAATCCAAGGTCCTAAGAACAATAGTTGATGCTCCTTTTTATGTTTCCATCCTCAACCTCCATAAAGACCTCAATATCCCACTCGTTAATGATGCTGTATTATCCAGATTCCAACGTTTCCATCCTAAACTTTGCGCTCATCAAAATCCTGAAGTCCTCTCCCTATCAAGTGCCACCCACCCACTCTCTCCACCAAAAAGACTCAAAAGAAAGAGATATGCTGCAGTGATCAAATGAAGTGTTAGCAATGGCTTTCTCTTTGTTCAAGTCCGACCATTTTCTGTGGCTCACCGATCTCTCTTCGACTCCAGCCACTGGTCGGAGCAGAAGGGAGCTTGAGTAGGCACCTTTCAACGTCATCTGAGCGTTTTTCTGGCGCTAATCGAGGATGAAGTTGGAAGGCCTTGAATACAGAACCTCCATATTGTATCATTCATCATATTACCAGATGTATTTATATACAGCATGTAATAATCAATAAAGAAATATTATTAAAAAAAAAAAAAAAAAAAAAAAAAAAAAAAAAAGAGAACAACTGAATTTGGGAAAACTACATTCTTCAAATTTTTGTATTAATTTGTTCAGTTTTTCTATTAATTTATTAATAACCACATCAACTGTGCTGGAACGCCAGAACATGTCACTTCGATCAACCGAAACCCATTGACTGTAGTCAACAAAATCTGTTTGTAGCTTTGTGTAACAGTGGTTCTATTATATAGTTTTTAAAATTAAGTCGCTGTTAAAGGCTCTAATTTAGATAAACACAAAATTTGTGTGTCACATATAGATGGATTTAGGTGGTATGGTAAAGAACTAAAAGTATTTAAATTATTAAAGTTCTGTGCAGATTCATGGGTAAATTTTGAAGAAATAGTTTTTTTTAACCAATTGCATGTGATAAAATGCAATTTGCAAGTAAAAATAATCAACTATGGAAACACATCAAACTTAAAAAAAAAAAAAAAGAAGTTAATGGCTTATAGGAACACAGTGTTGTCCTACATCTTCAAAAGAAATAAGAAAATTAATCTTATATGATATTATTTGTCAAAATTCTGAAATATACGGCTATAATTTAGATGAACATAAAAAGACTTTAACTAAAAGTTTTGTTCGCAAAAGAAAAACCTTTTTTAAAAAAAAAAAAATAGAAAGTTTTGTTGGCTTGCTAACCTCTACCTAGGCAACACTGGAAAGTCAACAGATCAAAAACTTAATATTTCAAATTCTTTTGTCAAAATTCTAAGTATATAAGGGTGTAATTTAGAAAATACAAAAATTTTGCTAAAACTAAAAAGTTTTGGAAGTTAGATAAACACGCCAAACTAAAAAAAAAAAGTTGGTTAATGGCTTCTAGGGGCCCAGTGTTGTCCTATATACATCTTCATCAGAAATTAAGACAATTGATCTTATATAATATTATTTGTCCAAATTCTGAGAATATAAGGGTATAATTTACGTAAACATACAAAGGTTAAAACTGAAAAGTTCTGTTCCAAAAGAAAAACTTTTCGAAAAAAAAGAAGAAAGTTTTTGTAGCTTGCTAATCTCCACCTAGGCAACACTGGAAAGAAAATGGCGATTTCTGAGAATTCACTCTTCTGTATTTGACAGTTTCGAACTCGTTACTTCCGAACTGTGAAGCCTAGAAGATTTTGAGCTAGCCTAGGAGATTTCCCATATCAAGAGGTACATGTGTGCCAAGTTTGGTAGAAATTGGTCAAACGGTGTGGATTTGTATAAGGAACAAACAGATGGACAAACGGACAGGTGATTTATATCTATATATATATATATATATATATATATATATATATATATATATATATATAGATATAGATATAGATATAGATATAGATATATATTGCATAAGATAATCCTAAAATTACCTAATTAAAAAAAAACGTTATGTCAATGTCGCGGTTTTTCCATAAGTCGTCCCACTGTGCGCCTTTTCAGGAGCAACGTAACCATATACATACGGTCAAGGAAATGATCTAATGAGGTTACCTTCCGGGAAGAATTTCGTACTATATCCACGAGAAAACATCGTAGTGCTTACGGTTCTGCAATTACTCACTACGATGTTTTCTCGTGCTGACGGTTCTGCAATTAGAAATACTATCTACAATTCTGAATGGGTGACCGACCACGTGCTGTTGGCATTAGAAGAGGGTGGTAACCTGTAGATAGCCAAAAACAACAAAAAAAAAAAAAAAAAAAAAAAAAAAAAAAACTATTTACAATTATGACAAGTGTTTTGACGTGGAATTAGGGTAGAAACACATACAGCGAAGCAGGGCGATTTGGAGTGACAAAATCAATTCCATGCAATCCAATGGAACCGTGCACACAAGCAGCGGTTGCGAGCGCAGCGGAGCGTAGTAATATACTTTGGAACCATCTCATTTTTCTTCTTCCTTTTTTTTTTTTTTTAGCGTTTGGGAGCGCGCAATCCCATAGTAATTTTGGATATGGGGGGGGGGGATAAACCTTTTATCGAAAAAATAAACGTTAGTTTTGGAACGTTCGTTTTTTGGATTTTGATTGCATTGTTAGTACCAAATAAACCCTTTTCAATTGAGCGGATTGAGTTTTAGCTGTATTATTGCATTGGTTTTGACCTAAAACCATCATCATAATTTTATCATGAATCATTTTATACATTAATTATTCTTGCTTCCAGTACACATTTAGAGTATTATAATAAACAAGAAACTGGCACTAAAAGGTTTTATAAATTCACCTAATTTTTTATATATATATATATATATATATATATATATATATATATATATATATATATATATATATATATATATATATATAATATATATATATATATATATATATATATATATATATATATATATATATATATATTGGGCAGAAAATAATGCTATTTAATTGACTTCGCAAATTGCCAGTATTTGCCCGGAAAAATACCATTTGACACTATTTTAGGAGTATATTGTCTCATTTACTGTATGGTCAGATCTTGCCTAAACTTGCCTATCCATTAGATATTTTATTTTAAGTGCTAATATCTAAAAACGGATTTCGCTTAAAAAAACACATTAAAATATGATTATGCTTGTTATAAATAATAAAAATAAAAATGTGAAATATTATTTATTCTTCCAACATAAAAGTCTCTTTAAAATATTAAATAAATCGTTGTTTTTTTTTTTACTTCTAGATATATTTTTGTTTATGGTTTAATTTTGCGTTTTTGAACTTTCGAAAAAAAAAAGATTCTATTAAAAACTGTTAAAAAACGCAAAAATCGACTGGCTTTGAATGCCAACAATTTTGGGGTTTGTTTACTTGGCTTACCAGTTATGATTTAGCACACGAGTAAGTTCATAACTCTTCTCCGCTCCACTGTGTGTGTGTTTTTACCCCCTAGGCCTCCATAGTCTGCACTGAATCGCCCCGCTGCGCTCCGCTCTATGTGTTTCTACCCTTAGACTTCTGAACCTCCAAGACAACTAAGTGGCTGCGAAATATATCTTGTGAAATTGGTTTGAGAAAATATGAATAATCATTCTTATTTTCACAATACCCGTACATATTTCTTAGCATTTTGCAATATTCCATAGTAGTTTCGGTGGGACGGTTTATATTCAGCTTATAAGCAGCCACGTTTTGTATATAAACCCATTTCACCGGAAAGAAAATTGTTATTGAAGAATCTATAAACACTCTTTTAACAGGTTTCATCGGAAGAATCTACTAAATGCGTGAAGACAACCTTCTCGCGACCGAAATAGATGAAGGAGCCTCCAGAAACCTTAGGGCCGACGAGAATTAATATCTGCTAGAACTCGAGGTCCATCCATTTAGGTAAAGGTGGGAAAATCTATTTAGATGAAGGCATCTAATGAAGGAATTTCCTTCGACCCTAATCAAGGACCGAAATCCCTAAATGATTGGACCTGTAAGGTAAATGGGAATCCGGCCGATAGTTTCCAAGGTTCTTGGGAGGAGATTGGACCAGGGAGGTTATTGGAAAGAAACCACTCGGATGGTTATTGGTGGTGACCATTGGTTGCGGTCACCATCACCGACTAAAAGTTCATCGATCACTGGTCGCAATAAATCAACGCCTCCTACTCGGTGTATTTACGACCCGACAAGAGTGGAATAAAAGGGAAAAGAGGGAGAATTTATGAGACCCGCGGCAGTTTTATGAGGGACGACCAGATTTACAATACTTCTACTATATTGTACTCATAAAAATCCCGAGATTAAAATGTCCCTGCACAGAATATTGAGTTGTATAGCAAGTTTGGAGAGATTTTGAAAATAAGGTTTACCTTAATTCTTTCAATTCATAACGAATACAAAGGTTATTTTTATTCCACTATCCCTCCATAGGGAATAAACCCGCTTTGAAGTTACCGGTACGACATCTGTAACCAGTAAAGAGGATACAATAGTTTTTAAAACAAATTTTCGGTTCGGGTAGTAAAATCGTTTGATTCAACTGAAATATTTTCTGCATGTTTAAAGTTCTACCTAAACTAAGAAATTTAAATTTTGGTTATGGATTTAAACTTGGAGTGAAGGAAGTATTCGAAAAAAAAATTCAATTGATAGGCATGAAAAATTTCGGGAAATCCGTATATTTATTTAAATCTCGAAAATGGCTGGAAAAATCTGGTATTCGAAAGCTTACTACAAAAAAAAGGGGGGCTTAAGCAAATTTTCGATGGGGCGATGTTAAGTGGAAAAATAAGAGCTTAAAACTTCTTAAGTGTTAGCTTTATTCTTTTGAAGGTGTTTATGTCTCTCTTTAACTTACTTTTTAATTCGTTGTTTTCTGTTTTAAATTGCATTTAAGAGTGAAATAAGTATTTTATCAAAAGAAGGGAAGAAAATGGCAAACATTTTGGTAATAGTGATTTCCTAGAGCGAACGTTGAGAATTCCTTTCCGTTTAGGATAGTGTCAGTTTCATGATGCAGTGCTTTAAAACTTCCTTCCCTTTGAGAATTTATTATATATTTTTTTCAAAGAATCAATCACCTACCAATAACTGCTTTTATCTCTTTACTAACGGCACTAGAGATATAAATGGAAGCGCACTATGATGAAGCAGTTCCTGCAAGTTGGACTTTGTTATTTGTATAACAGTTTTATATTTGCAGTTAATATAGTGAGAATTAAAGTTCACAGAAAGCATTAAACAAAAATCATCCCTTTAATAACAATAGAAGTTAAAAGATTTAAGATAAAGCCTTATTTATTTATTTGTTATTGTTTTTTTTTAGAGCTCGCTAATGTGCGATTTTCGCTTTTGAAAATTGATTAGCGGGTAGATTCCATAAAGCCTTATTTTCTAAGTCTCTAAAAACCTTCTGGACACCCCAATACGTTAATTGTTCTATGAGGCAAGGATTACGATAACAAGAAAACTTTCGTAAATATGTACTTCAACATTAACCCCATTATGTGGGTTCTTATATGCTTCTTCGGTAAAAATGCAGTTTCCAGCCCTCCAAACCGATTTCTTTCAAACTTTGCACAATAACGTATTTTGATGCACTAAACACGAATACGATAAAAAAAAAAACGTCGGATTTAACTAGGAAAGAAGTTATTAAGCACTTAAGTTCACTGTTGTGCAGGTTATGAGAGCTAATGTAAACAACTAAATTTGTCAACATACGCATGCGCGGGTATGGAAAAGTTCGTAATAAGGAAGTTTAATTGAAATTTACCATAAATTATCGAAATTCATCAGCAGTTATTTATTTACAATCATTTTTTTAAATAATGAAACACTCTTCACATTTCTTGTTTCGTTCATGAAAAGTATTATATATCAGAAATCCCTTAATAATTAGCTAATGCTTTTATAATTATCGTTCTGATTCGCGCCTACCGAACTTCAATTGTCAACAAGTCAATTGTCTAAGCTAAGAGAGATGTCTTGGAGGATTAGCAGAATGTCTAGGACGACTTTAAGGGCATACATGCTATGCGTTTCCGCTCGCTCCGCTCGCTCAAAAAAATAACAAAACCCCAGTCAATCCAAGTCACTAAAATTAATAGAATTCTATTAATTTTAGCGAGTTGGATTGACTGGGGTTTTGTTATTTTCTTGAGCGAGCGGAGCTAATTGTATTAAGTAAGAGTGTATGTCCTATTCTAAGTCTTGTAAGGACTACTTCTTCTCTCCGGCAGCTTCTATTGCTGTTTTATGAATGGCTTTATCTCCCGAAGCTTGTTTTCATTAAAGACAACCATTCAGCCTGCCATTTATTGAGTACGTGAGTCCTTACAACCTGTTTCATGTCGGGTTCTGTAACCAGTAAAAAGTCTTCAGTGCGACGTCTGAAACATTAAAAAACATATCTTTAATATTTTAATCATTCTTATTACTGAGTATTTGCTAGTTCTGGCTGATAACTATTCTTCTTCCCTTCCTTGAATTTATTAAAGGATTATTATTTTTTTTTTTTTTGTAATATTTATCATATAAAACCCCAATTTATAATAACTAATCATATTTAGATGTGGTGTTCTTAACTGAAAATGCAATTTCCACCAGTTCGAAAGAAAAATCGGAACATTTCCTCGCAAAGAATATTTCCCAGGCATATAGCGGCTGTGCCAGTATATAAGGTGGTTTAAGGACATTCACCGTCGACACTACATTTAAGGAAAACTAAATTGACTCCTGTTTCGCCCCAAGCTTCTGCCGTCTGAAGAAATAGAGCCTGCTCTCTAGATGTTTGCTGCTTCCATATTGGCCATCCATCTCACGCCAGATTGTCTCGCCATTTCTTCAACCCTCGGTGTATCATTCTAATGGCGCGCCATACATCCTCCCTCTGCCTCATTCACCTGTTCTCTTACTGCATTTACTTATTCATGCTCAGAAGATTGCCTGGAATGGAGGCTCCATCTCTCTCATAGCTCCAAGGTACAGGAACAGGAATTTCGAGATTGGAATTACTGCATGGTTTACATTATACGATGTTACTTCCACACTTACAGGGAGGAAATAATTTTACAACCAGTTTCCACCAATTCCACTACTGGCTTCTAATACGTTTCCTCAACCAAAGTAAAATAAAGCTCGTTTTCTGTATTTCGTGTTTGGGTTCAGTAAATATCTAATGAGACAGAGACAGAGGATAAAGAAATAGCAAAAAAAAAGTAATGCCCTGGTGAGCTCACATAGAAGCGGAGGGCAAAATGATAATGGACGATTGGTATAGGTTTTATTGGTATTTTGGACGATTGGTATTTTATATTTATTAATTGTATTGTATTTCAGATACAATCTTCTATATATATATATATATATATATATATATATATATATATATATATATATAGATAGATAGATAGATAGATAGATAGACTTAGATTTCCAAGTCTTCGTATAGCTCACCATGAGCATCCTGAGGTTAAATTCATAATCTGTATCTTGTGGTAGTTGAAACACGGCAGACGACGTCAACGGGTTTACAGTCAAAAGCCCGGAAGCTGTGGCACTGAAGCGATAAGCTGTTCTCAGCTGAAGTTTAATTGCAATTGAGTTTGCTTCCCTTAGCTATTACCAGAGCGCGCTGTCGGCAGTCCCTTTCGCGCCAAAACTACCCCATTCCAGCCCTTTGTACAAACCAAATTCACAAACTAACTTGTTTTCCGTTTGGCTGGCCTCCTGGATCTCGCTTCTCACAAACCCGACGAAAATGGTTTTAACACCATTAATTGTTTCACATACAAGAGTTTTTCTGCATATGAGATCAGTTAGAATCGTAATACGTTTATTTCAGATGAATGTTTTTTTACCATGCAGGAAGCGGGTGAGTCAGAAGGAAAATCAACTTTAGACTTTATGTCTAAACAACTTTAACGCAATTCTGCAGCATGTAATACAAAAATATCCCCGGCATAAACTTATGATCATAGCTACGTAGGTTGAGCAATTTACTGAGCAACCCAACTGCTTGTAACAATAATATACTGGTTTTGAAATTTTATATCAAATAGGGATATGGAAGTGAGGGAGGAGAACTGCAGGTGGGGAATCAACCCCTTACGGCAAAACGGGGTATTCACGAGGAATGTTCTTTTCAGTGATGAAGCCACATTTGTAAGTGATGGGTCCGAAAACAGGCATTAGTCAACGAATAACCCTCACTGGATAAGGCAGCTGGACCACCAGTATCGGTATCGGTAAACGTCTGGTGCGGGATTCTGGGCAGTAGAATTATTGGTCCATATTTTTTGGTTGGTCCCGTATCGGGGAATGATTACAGGACATTCATCTTGGCTCGATTTCCAGAGCTGATGGAAAACTTATCACTTGAGACAAGATGTACAATGTGGTTCCAGCACGATATTTGTCCAGCCCATTATTCCCGAGAAGCTACGAATGCTGTAACCTCCATATTCGGAAACCGTTGGATTGGCAGGGGTGGTCCTATTTCTTGGCCACCTAGATCACCTGAACTCACTCCGCTAGATTTCTTCCTTTGGGGTATCCTTAAAAATGTGGTCTACTCTAATCCGCCTAGTACACTAGACCAAATGCGAGGAAGGATTGCTGAAGCTTGAAGAGCCATTTTGGAGGAACAAGTATTTAAAGCAGTTGACATCATACGTTCCAGACATCAAGGGTGTCTGGATGTTGAAGGTGGCATATTTGAAGACCATGAAATTCATCATAAAAATGCATTAAAGTTCCTTTTTTAATTTTATAAAAAATAAAAAAAGGAAGCTTTGAAACTGAAAGATAAAAGCTTTCTTTACAATTTATTATTTAATCTATTAATGAAATCGTATTATCACTTAAATTGAACTTCTCAAGTGAAAAATCAGACTAAATACTTAAAAAAGTCCGTCAAGCAGGAGCTGCATAACTAAGCACTTTCCTCAGAATTTGGGTAGTGTAGACTGCTTTCCAGAACAATTTGCTTAAAATATCCTACATAAATAAAATAAAAACATGAATAGTTCTCTTTTAATTTTGTAATGAGTAACTGATAAATTATTAATTTGCTTCCAGAGTTATGTTTACACATGGTACCTACTACACTACGTAATAAATACAAAACCCTCATATTATTGTATTTTGATCTAACGCAGGAACCGGATACAGTCCCTCTAGCGCTCCTTGCGGCGCCTTTGTGAACCTATGTCTGGCTGGCTTTTCTATTGAAATATATTACAAAGTAAACCCCCCTTTCCGATTGACCGATTCAGCTCATTTTTACAACACTTCTTTCTCATGAGTTACCCACGACGTATACCGCGTTTCGTTACAATACAGCAGAAATTACGACCAGTATGAGTATATTAGTAATTTAGGTCCGGAGTAAACCCTTCCTCCTAATGAACCGATTTAGTTTATTTTTACAACACATATTTACCTGTAGATTACCACTACGAATACCGAGTTTCGTCGAAATATACCAAAAATCACGGTTGGTAGTGGCGAATTGGTATTGTGGGTCTGGAGTAACCCCCCCCCCCTCCTAATGAACTGATTTAGTTTATTTTTACAACACATATTTACCTGTAGATTACCACTATGAATACCGAGTTTCGTCGAAATATACCTAAAATCACAGCTGGTAGTGGCAAATTGGTATTGTCGGTCCGGAGTAAACCCCCCCTCCTTATGAACCGATTTAGTTTATTTTTATAGCTCACTTTTCTCTCTATATTACCAGTACGAATACCAAGTTTCGTTGAAATATAACAAATATTACGGCTGAAATGGTCAAATTAGTGTTTTGGGTTCGGGGTAAACCCCCCCTTCCGGTGGACCGATTTTGGTGGTTAACGAACTCGTTCAATCGTTTGCTAATTGAATGCTATATACCAAGTTCCGTGACGAAAAAACAAAAACTCTGGCCGCTATCGTGTTAACAGACACATATATTATATATATATATATATATATATATACATATATATATATATATGCATATATATATATATATATATATATAGATATATATAAATTTTAAAGGGGGTCATTTTCGGTGTCTACTAGGTAGGATCGATAAAGATTTGAAGACATTTTTCAAAAATTCCGTCATGAGTCCAACCTCAATAGCTACTTTCCTTCGGAGGAAAGTGCTAAAAGAAGCCTTATTTTCAATTTTATTATAGTTATTAGGAAAAATATTTCTTTTAGTTGATCGCCCATATATTTTTTAGACAGTTGAGAAAAAAAGGGGGCTACAAAAAATCTATTTAATTTAAAACAATAAAATTTGAATCGCTTGAAACTCATATGATTTTACAGATATGGAAGTGCGGTTTAAGGCAAAGATTTTGTTTTTTAATTCCCTTCAAAATGATGTGCATAATAATAGGGGTCATCTGCCAACCCCAACATTTCATCTAGTGCTGAGCGCACATACGCAGTAAATATGTTAAGTGGTCGACATATTTAGAAAGCTATGGTCAAGCCCTATAACTTTTATCTCTGGCATTTTTAGCACTTTCCTCCGAAGGAAAGTAGCTATTGAGGTTGGACTCATGACGGAATTTTTGAAAAATTTCTTCAAATCTTTATCGATCCTACCTAGTAGACACCGAAAATGACCCCCGTTAAAATTTATATATATATATATATATATATATATATATATATATATATATATATATGCATATATATATATATGTGTCTGTTAACACGATAGCGGCCAGAGTTTTTGTTTTTTCGTCACGAAACTTGGTATATAGCATTCAATTAGCAAACGATTGAACGAGTTCGTTAACCACCAAAGTCGGTCCACCGGAAGGGGGGGTTTACCCCGAACCCAAAACACTTATTTGACTATGTCAGCCGTAATATTTGTTATATTTCAACGAAACTTAGTATTCGTAGTGTTAATATAGAGAGAAAAGTGAGATATAAAAATGAACTAAATCGGTTCATTAGAAGGGGGGGGGGGGTTTACTCCGGACCCACAATACCAATTCGCCACTACCAGCCGTGATCTTTGGTATATTTCGACGAAACTCGGTATTCGTAGTGCTCATCCACAGGTAAATATGTGCTGTAAAAATAAACGAAATCGGTTCATTAGAAGGGGGAGTTTACTCCGGACCCACAATACCAATTCGCCACTACCAGCCGTGATTTTTGGTATATTTCGACGAAACTCGGTATTCGTAGTGGTAATCTAAAGGTAAATATGTGTTGTAAAAAGAAACTAAATCGGTTCATTAGAAGGGGGGGTTTACTCTGGACCCAAATTCCTAATATACTCATACCGGTCGTAATTTCTGCTGTATTGTAACGAAACGCTGTATACGTCGTGGGTAACTCATGAGAAAGAAGTGTTGTAAAAATGAGCTGAATCGGTCAATCGGAAAGCGGGGGTTTAATTTGTAATATATTTGAATAGAAAAGCCGGCAGACGTAGGTTCACAAAGCCGCCGCAAGGAGCGCTTTCTACCACTAGAGTGACTGTATCCTGTTCGTGCGTTAGATCAAAATACGATAATATGAGGATTTTTGTATTTATTACGTAGTGTAGTAGGTACCATGTGTAAACATAACTCTGGATGCAAATTAATAATTGATCAGTTACTCGTTACAAATTTAAAAGAGAAGTATTCATGTTTTTATTTTATTTATGTAGGATATTTTAAGCAAATTATTCTGGAAAGCAGTCTACACTACCCAAATTCTGAGGAAAGTGCTTAGTTATGCAGCTCCTGCGTGACGGACTTTTTTCTCTGGCTAACCGTTTGGCCGCAAAATCAGTTTGAGCCGTCTTATTTGGGACACCCTGTTTATACAGGGTGTCCCGTAAATGTTTAGTCATATGGTGGGATATGGTAGAGGACTCTTGGGGGAACAAAAAATGTTGTTTGACGATTTTCTGAATTCTCACAAATAAGGGAGAAAACAACATTTTAATGTTTTTTCGAGACAAACGTGGTTTGTAAAAGAATAATCGTTGTAGCTCCGTCCCAGGTGGTTCCACTAGAAAGGAAGTACAACCAATCCTGAGTAAATTTACTAAAAGACTAGTTGGAAGTAAACACAAAAATGAGTGAATGTAAGTATGTATATCTTACCAAAAGAAAGCTTTTCTAAAATCCCTGTCTTTTTCTTGATATTTCTTACCGGCGTTACTCTTTTATGGGCAGGATTTGGGAATTTTTGTTCCCCTATGGTTCCTTTATCACCTCCCAAAATATGACTAGACATTTACGGGACACACTGTATATATATATATGTATATGTATATATATATATATATATATATATATATATATATATATATATATATATATATATATATATACAGGGTGATTCAGGTCTAAGTAGCAAAACTTTAGGAGGTGATTGTAGACATAATTTCCAACAAAAAAGTTAATTTCAAGTATGGTCCGATTCCGAAAGGAAAAGGAGCTAGGTCCAATTTTCTGCTTTTTTAACGTATTCGTGTTTTTTAATGAATAAGAAAGGATTTCTCAAAAACTATTCAAAATAATTAAATTCTAATTATGCCATCATAAAATAGACAAAATTTCCTTTAAAAAGACAGTAATTTAATTCACTAAAATTATTATTAAAAGATACTTTGTGGACGTCCAATAACGCACTTCTCTTTTTATCAATGAATGAATGAACGGACTAGAGATTCAATACTTACACGAAAACTTCTACGTTTAATAAGCATTAAATCCATGCAAATAAAGTGGAGGTTTATCAGGGAATAAATTGAAAGATAGGCTCCCTTTTGTCAACAAAATGTAGAATGTAGTTTTGTTACTTTCAAATACCTTGTGTGAAAAAATTAAAAATTATTCATTTTTTAATGTTCAAACTGTGGGTATCCATTGTCCAGTCCACAAGCAATAAAAAGTATCTGAAAGAAATGATTGGAAAAGTTTTTCATTTGGGAGGTCTGTTACATTTTTTGTTTAACAAATTTTCATTGATTTATCTTTTACATGATGTTGTTGGCACTAAAATATTTGCTAATATATTTGAAAATTTGCTAAATTCGCAATTGGACCTTTATGAACTTGGAGAGTGGATCCATCCACTGTCTAACAGCACTGCTGCTGTGTGCAGGACAGCAATCCATCTGGAACCATGAATCTATGTGCCAGCGGAAAGTCTTCCAATGCTGAATCAATCCTGTCAGGAATCAGGATTGGCTGAAAAAGATATTCGTCCAAAATCCCGAACCACACGTTATCTTTGAACTGATACTGATTGTGTGATCTTCACAGGGCATAAGGATTAAAATGAGACCAAGTATGCGAATTGGGACTGTTAAATATTCCATTCCGTGTGAATGTGGCTTTGTCTGTCCACAAAATGTTGCGGCCGAACTGAGGATTAACATTTTCCCTCCCGCAATGTTTTGCACAATTTTTAGTTTTATTTCAAATTTTATTTGAAAACATTTCAAATTATGTGAAAATTCTGGATTACAATTATTCAACTTCCCTGCAATCTTTTTGAATTCTCCACTCAAAATTTTTAGTCAAAACTGGGTGCCAAATACATCATGTAAAACATAAATCAATGAAAAATTGAAAAACATTAAATATAACAGATCTCTCAAATGAAAAACTTTTCCAATCGTTTCATTTAGTTATATTTATTGCTTACGGAAAGGACAATGGATACCCACAGTTTGGCCATTAAAAACTGAATAATTTTTAATTTCTTCACACAAGGTATTTGAAAGTAATAAAACTACATTCCACATTTTTTTGACAAAAGGTATCGTTCAATTTATTCCCTAATAAACCTCCACTTCATTTTCATAGATTTAATGCTTACTAAATGTAGAAGTTTTCCTGTAAGTATTGAATCTGTAGTCCTTTAGAGGGCAGAGGAAAAAATCGCAAAAATACTCTGATTCATTGATAAAAACAGAAGTGCTTTATTGGACGTCCAGAAAGTATCTTTTAATAATAGTTTTAGTGAATTCAATTAATGTATTTTTAAAGGAAATTTTGTCTATTTTATGATAGCATAATTAGAATTTAATTATTTTGAATAGTTTTAGAGAAAACATTTTTTATTCATTAAAATTCACGACTACGTTAAAAAAAAACAACAGAAAATTGGGCATAGCTCCTTTTCCTTTCGGAATCGGACCATACTTGAAATGAACTTTTTTGTTGGAAATTATGTCTACAATCACCTCCTAGAGTTTGGCTACTTAGACCTGAATCACCCTGTGTATATATTATAATTCCCATAAGAAAAATTACTAGTAACAGAAGTGTAACTGAAAGGTATACAGTCTATCTGGGCTTGTGCTGAGTAAGGCACTTAGAGGTAGAGTTATGTTCCAAGGGTGAGTGGGTGTCGAGGGCAGTCTTCACACCTCAAGATGGATGAAGGAAAACGGTATTTGTAGCAAGAGGCCTCCTTTAGCTTTTCGCAGCCTAGACCGGTGAGTCGATTCAAGATCACATAATATAAAGAGTATTTTCATTCGTGCAAAAAATAATTTAAGAACAAATGAGTATAATCCAAGAAGAATGTAAATAATATAAGACAACTTGAGGGAAGTAGAAAGCAAGAAATACTCCCACCAAAGACATTGTACAGAAAATGGTTGAGCAAAGAAAACATTGCATTACATGTTTCAATATTTGTCTTAGTAGTGTTCAAAGAAGAATGTGAAAGTACAAAGTACTTGCTTGCCGAATCCGATGTTGGTAAATGACCAAAAGGATAAATAAGGATAATGATGGAAACAAGGAAAGAAAGGCATAACTCGCTATCCCCTTCTGGAAGATAAGTAAAGATGCGTGATTCTCAGCGGGAAGACCCGAGTGATACCATCCTTAGTGTAGTCACATGGTCAATAGGTAGAGGTAGAGGTCGAGGTAGAAGTTGAGGTAGAGGTAAGAGGTAGAACTAGAGGTAGAGGTAGAAGTAAGAGATAGAGGTAGAGGTTGAGGTAGAGGTAGAGATAGACGTAAGAGATAGAGGTGAGAGGCAGAGGTAGAGGGAGATGTAGAGACAGACGTAAGAGATAGAGGTGAGAGGCAGAGGTAGAGGGAGACGTAGAGGTAGACGTAAGAGATAGAGGTAGAGGTTGAGGTAGAGGTAGAGGTAGAGGTAGAGGTAGAGGTAGAGGTAGAGGTAGAGGTAGAGGTAGAGGTGGAGGTCGGGGTACAGGTACAGGTAGAGGTAGAGGTAGAGGTAGAGGTAGAGGTGGAGGTCGGGGTAGAGGTAGAGGTAGAGGTAGAGGTAGAGGGAGAGGGAGAGGTTGAGTTAGAGGTAGAGATAGAGGGAGAGGGAGTGCCGGAATATGAAGAGAGCGCAAGGGTTACTGCGCTGTTTTCCCAGTTTCACAAGCTCTGAGGGTCTTCCACTTTGTTGCAAGGAGAGAGGTTTTTACGATAGTTTATTATAGCACCTCTACCTCTACCTCTACCTCCACCTCTACCTCTACCTCTACCTCTACCTCTACCTCTACCTCTACCTCTACCTCTACCTCTACCTCCACCTCCACCTCCACCTCTACCTCTCCACCATATGACTACCCTTATAGAATAAGATATGGGAGATCTCCAAATCACCGGGACATCCATTCCACTAAAATACTAACTAAAGAGTGAAGTTAGTCTCTTGGATGTCTAGCTCAATCTCGATAACGCCGTTTGATTGGCTAGTTACAGCCAAGGATGTTCTTTAAAATGCAAAATTTCCTGAAAATCATCCTCCATTTACGAAGAATTACCAAATAGGATGTAGCGACAGCTACAACATTTATTTTGAATTATCTACCGTTTGCCGGCAACATATCATGATACCCCAGTATAGGCGGTATATTGTTTAGCTAACTGCTTATATTTTTCTCTTCTAACTGCCACAAATTTATATGTAAGAGTGCGTGAAGTATTATCCGATAGTTCGACCATTGGACAAGAATGTTTCTAACGGAATCAACAATCCGTTGGTTCCTGTTTTACCTTATTTGAAGTTGCTTAGCCTATTAGTAACCAGCAGACTGTTACCTTCCGGCTACACTGGCAGGGAGATAGCTAGTTGCTTAGCCTATTAGTAACCTGTAGACTGTTACCCTCCGGCTACTCTGCCAGGGAGATAGCTAGTCGCTTAGCCTATTAGTAACTAGCAGACGGTTACCTTCCGCCTACACTGCCCCGGAGATAGCTAGTTACTTAGCCTATTAGTAACCTGTAGACTGTTACCTTCCGGCTACTCTGCCAGGGAGATAGCTAGTTGCTTAGCCTATTAGTAACCAGTAGACGGTTACTTTCGGGCTACTCTACCAGGGAGATAGCTAGTTGCTTAGCCTATTAGTAACCTGTAGACTGTTACCTTCCGGCTACTCTGCCAGGGAGATAGCTAGTTGCTTAGCCTATTAGTAACCAGTAGACGGTTACTTTCGGGCTACTCTACCAGGGAGATAGCTAGTTGCTTCGCCTATTAGTAACCTGTAGACTGTTACCTTCGGGCTACTCTGCCAGGGAGATAGCTAGTCGCTTAGCCTATTAGTAACCAGTAGACGGTTACCTTCGGGCTACACTGCCAGGGAGATAGCTAGTTGCTTAGCCTATTAGTAACCAGTAAAATTTGTTTGTATAACTACCAAGTGACATAGAATTACGTGTCATCAAATCACAAGCCGACAAAATTATGAAAATACTAAAACCAAATTATAAGACATATCTTTAAATTATCAAGAAGAACATCGATAACAAAATATTTTAAATAGATGTAAATTTTAATTCTAGCCTCGGGGTTTAATTTGGTAATTATCTGAATGATTAAAAATAGTGATTAGATGTTATCAGTGGTCCATCTTTCAGACATCTAAAAGAAAAAAATAATAATCAATAAAAACAAACTGTCCTCCTCTTTTCTCCTTTTCCATTTTGCTCAGAAAGACATTCGATTTACGAATTCACATATACAAGAGATAAAGGAAGTACCCCAAGTCTGTGATAAATTAAAGTAACGGGACCGAACATAAATCCTTCCAACAAGATAAGGGGAAAAAGAAAAATACAAGAAATACAGCGAGTCTCAAACACGCCTCAGCGTGGAATGACTTGGCACGGTGCTGGGTCAAAGTAAAACCTCGGATTTGGCAGAATAAATCTCTGAGGGATTACAGGACAGTTCCCCGGGACCAACAGTGAGCTCTAATCCACGTGAGTTCTCCCGCGCGCGGGAATAAACTGGGGAGCATAGAAAATAAACTCGAACACCAGGGGGAAAAAAAGAAGTAAAAACCCCGGTCCGACCCCAATTACGAGACAAAGCACTCCAATTAAAAAGCTGCAAAACTTGGAAAAGATAACAAAGCTCCCAGGAAATGAAGCCCTTGCATTCATTGCTCCAAGTGCACGTTGCCTTAGAAACCATATCGCAGTTTCTACAAACATATTGATAAGGAAAACTTCTATAGGCCTCTCTTCCTCTATATATAAGTTTCCTTTCTGCAGTAAACTAAATAAAAAAAGTATATATATATATATATATATATATATATATATATATATATATATATATATATAAATTGATTTGTTGTTATTTAAAATTTTATTCTTCATTTTTATTTTTATTTCAAGTGTTTTTAGGAGGACGAACTGCCTTTAAGGTAAGGTAAGCTCTTCAAAATAATCTTTAAACTAAGGAATGTGGTTAGTTATGCAACTCCCACGTGAAGTAATTTTTGTTATAAACATAACGATTTATTATAAATACAACAACAGCTTAATTTAGCTGATGTGTTCTAAAAAAGACATGAAAGCATTATTCCGTAACTTGACAGAGATATTCTGAAGATTGTATATTATCCAGATATTCGTGTTGACAGGGAATTCCCATGTGATATGACCTCCTGTGATATTTCACGAGAAGTGTCTCTGTGAATGGTTTAGTGGTGTCGGACAAACGAGTACTTTTCCCCCCTCACAAAAATATCTATAAATCCTCAATACAAAAAGAGTGGGCGGACATGTCTCGTAAGTTTTTTTTTTTTTTGGTCGTTTGTGTCCGTGATTTGTTTAGTCCAGTTGTTAGAGTTTGTTGATTTTGTGTCGCGTCACTAACGACTATTCGTTCATGTCTCCCCCCCCCCTTCAAACCCGGATCTCTAAATTCACGACACATCTAATAGCTCTTCAACGAATCGGACAGCGGTCGGGACGTGTTACATTTTATGACATTGTTTATCCACGCGGTTTCAGATAAAATGAAACAATATCTCTGGCTAAAATGGAGACAAATGTCTGGGCCCTAACAATTATTTTCCTTTAACTACGCCAGGGATTCACCTGAACACATGTTAAGTTTTTTCACAATGTCCTGGATTATCAAGAGACTAAAGGATTGATGTGGACAATTCATAGCAGCAAATAGATAAAGGCTACACTTATTACCACATTTCCTTTCTAAATCGAGGAAAAGTCCTTTATAACAACACAAAGACAGCAGACACCAATCAGGAAATTTTATCCGACAAAATTAACAAATATATATACATTAATATTGGAACACCTAGTTGCCTAAAAACGCGACTAAAAAATACGTTATCATTTAGCGATCAGAAAACGTTCCTAGCTCGACCCCTGAACGCTTCTCAAACGATTCAAAACGTTACTCAATCTGTCTTAGCCGTGTCACAAATGTTCACAAACATAGCAACAATGACGTTTCGACAATGATAATTAACGTTTCTTGGATCCAAATACACGAGAGAAAAACGTGTTTCGCGTTCTTTACAGTTTGGCAAGAAAATTAATATTGTCTAAATGTATACGTCAAGATGGATTATTATTACAATCCAAAATGGATTGGAATTTAATATTATTTCTTATCAATCATAAAAATTCTATATATCACCGACTACCATTTCTTATCACTAGGGAATGGATGTTCATGTAAAATAAAATTCAAAATATGTACATATATATTTAACTATTAATAATGAAATATGTAATAAAAAAGTTGAAAATATTTAGTTAAAACACTAGAAAAATATTAAAGAAAAAAAGTCCGTCACGCAGGAGTTGCATAACTAAGCAATTTTCTCAGAATTGGGTAGTGTCGAGTGCATTCCTGAATAATTTGCTTAAAAAAACCTACATAGATAAATAAAATAAGTAAATCCCCCCTTCAGATAGACCGATTTAGTTCATTTTTACAACACTTATTCCTTATTAGGTACCCAGGACCCATACCGCAGAAACTACGACCGGTATGACCAAATTAGTAATTTGGTTCCGGAGTAACCCCCCCTCCTAATGAACCGATTTAGTTTATTTTTACTAGTTTCATTGAAATACAACACAAATTATGGCTGGTATTTGCAAATAACTACTTTGGCTCCGGAGTAAACCCCCTCTCCAGATGGACCGATTTTGTTGGAACGAACTCGTTCAATCGTTTGATATAGGAATACTACATACCAAGTTTCATAGAGAAGAAACATAAACTCTGGCCGGTATCGTGTTAACGGACACATATATAACTATAGTTATATATATATATATATATATATATATATATATATATAACTATAGCTATATATATATATACATATATATATATATATATATATATATATATATATATATATATATATATGTAAATTTCAACTGGGGTCATTTTCGGTGTCTACTAGGTAGGATCGATAAAGATTCGAAGAAATTTTTCAAAAATTCCTTCATGAGTGCAACCTCAATAGCTACTTTCCTTCGGAGGAAAGGTCTAAAAGCATAAATAATAATTAAGAACTCTGTAATTATAAATGGCAAGAACAAAAGTTGAAAATATATGGAACTAAATGACTAAAACCCTATAACATATTGAAAAGTAAAGCATAAATAAAAATTAGGAACTCATTATACGAGTGGAAAAAAAGAAGTTGAAAATTTCTACAGATGAACATTATCTTGGTAAATTGTTTGCAACAACATGTTTTTTTAAATTGCCAAACGTTAAATGGCGCCGCTGAGATCTGAGTATATTTTTGAAGCGACTGAATGCTTTTTCAACATCTACTGGTGTGATTTTGAAGGCTACAATCTCCATGGGATTCAACTCAACTCTTAAACATCTACTTGCTGTTTTGCCACTGTAGATGTCTCCAATAATCTGGATATCTTTCCATCCAGGGGTTTTACCTAGACAAGTCTTTTAACTATTTTTTTAATTTATTCCCAATATCTCCTACGAAAACCTGGATTTTCTCTATTTCTCCCTGTATGATTGTAATGCTATGTTTTAAGACAATGCCTTTTGACTCAAATTGTAGTCTACATTTGCTTCTTGGAGATAGAAAAGACAGAGCGACCTAGACTCCATGAGAAAAGTTTTTTTTTTCCTTTTTTAGTTTCCCCTTTGTTTCTTCAATTATAAAATTAAAAAAAAATATCAAAATATGTAGCAAAAATATGTATTTATGGCAGAATATGTAAAAATATAGGGTATTGAGAAAATATGTAAAATAAATAATGTTAAAATCACTTAAAACGTACAGGATTAGACCAACACTTGCGAAATACGAATTAGAAAAAAATATCTAAATAGAATAACATCCGTTCCCCACTTATCACTGACATCTACATGCTGTTTTGCCGCTGTGGATGTCCCCAATGATCTGGATATCTTTCCATCCAGGGGTTTTACCTAGACAAGTCTTTTAACTGTTTTCTTAAATTTATCCCCAACATCTCCTACTAAAACCTGGATTTTCTCTATTACTCCCTGTATGATTGTAATGCTATCCTTGTAGTCTACAGTTGCTTCTTGGAGTTAGAAAAGACACAGCGAACTAGACTCAATGGGTAATTTTTTTTTCTTTTTTAGTTTGCCCTTTGTTTCTTCAATTAAAAAAATATCAAAATATGTAGAAAAAATATTTATTTATGGCAAAATATGTAAAAATATAGGGTATTGACAAAATAATGTTAAAATCACTTAAAACGTACAGGATTACACCAAAACTTGCGAATTACGAATTAGAAAAAAATATCTAAATAGAATAACTTCCGATCCCCACTTATCACAGACCGTTAATATAAACAATATGATTTTTTATTACAGTTAGATTAAAGGAAAATAATATGGATAGCTCTCTCTCCGAATGGCTGACGAGGTAATTGATGTTGCGTCTTTGATCCCGAGTTGTAGGCGTTGTCGGTAGCTTGTTTGATTTCTGGCCAATTATTCGCCAAACTGAGGGTTTCGGAATACATATTCAGAACCAAGTAATTGCAACAAGACGTGCTAACGGACAATACCATTCCTTATAAATGCATTTCATTTCACGTTATGAATGGTCTCACCAATCAAAACGTGACGTGTTGCTTCAAAAGTATATCGGAATCCGGGTAATTTCTTCTATAAAAGCGTGACGGTGTATGGTTTGACATCATTCGGAAAGAACAAAAATTCAAGAACGTCTAAGTCTAGACACAGTGACATAAAAAAATACATCCATAAAATATCCCATCCCAAGCATCTTCAATTGCTCCAAAAGTCAATAGGATTACTAGAAAAATTAAGCATGAAAACTAATTCATACTTTTAATATTCATAAAAAGATAGGCTCTATGGACAGAATAATGTAATATATATATATATATATATATATATATATATATATATATATACCTTTCACCACCTAAGCTGTGGGAGCATGTAGCAAAATTTTATGAATTTTGATGTAATTAGTGTTTAGCTCCTTCACTAGAGGGCTTGGGTTAGCTACTTTGGATTATTCAAGTCAAAGAGGATTCTTGCAAATAATACTTAACCATTTCTATCATAAAAATGTAAGTAATTTATTGATAATTTGATGGAAATAATTTGACATTGTAGCTATTACAATAAGAAATATTGTGTAGGCTCTAAAAATGATTAATTTTAACCATCAAATTTGTAGCATGCTTTTAAATTTGAACTATCATGGTGTTGTAACTCTGACCACGACTTCTCATAATTTAACTTTTATGTTCTGCTACTTTGTTAAAATTAATTAATATTGGCTGCTTTAATTGCTCATAAAGAATTAAAAAAAAAATAAATGAAATAAGTTCAAAATGACATTATCAATCCTCAGTGTAGCAGTTCAAACCTATCGCCCCTTATGGTTATAACTGAAGTCATCATCCCAAAGCACAGGCAAGGAAAATTTAAAATAGGGGCCAGCCTAGGGGGAAAGTTCGGGGAGGGAGAATGAGAGAGAGAGAGAGAGAGAGAGAGAGAGAGAGAGAGAGAGAGAGAGAGAGTGAGAGGGGTACTGTAAAGGCCCTAAACAAAAGGCAGACCTGACGGCCTTTAAAAGCACTCCGCTATAGGCGCCCCCTCCCACTAAATTCTATTATCCACCCTTTATTTCCCCCCAAAGCCTATGGATAAAGCTGACGGGGACCACAAAAAATCCACCCTGCCTATAAAAGTATTCATTATAAGTGAACCAGAAATTATGAGATAACTGAAAAAGGGCTGTTGATTTACTTGATGCATCCTCTTTAAGTCTTGATAACAGTTTACGTGGAAATTATATTGCCTGCCCCTGTTATAAATTTCTAACAATTTAATTTAATATAAATTTTTAATTATAATAACGTAAACCAAGGATGTATTTCTGTATCATAACTAAGCGAGGTACAGCAAAAGCTATAATAAATAAATACACAAGTCAATAATTTCAAAGTATCATCTTATAATACTCTCTCTCGCTCTCTCTCTCTCTCTCTCTCTCTCTCTCTCTCTCTCTATATATATATATATATATATATATATATATATATATATATATATATATATATATATATATATATAGGTAGTTGGTAACAGCTTATTCAGTCTTTGTTCGATCTAGGAGCGTGAAGCAAGAACTACTGCAAGCTCCCACTGCAACACGCTAGCTCGTACGCCGCTCAAACGCTATTCTTCAGGCAATCCTTCTTACTCATTTTACCGAAGAAAATCAGAAACAACGCCATGAAAGAGTAGAGGCGCTAACCTCCGGCCAGGAGCTCAAGGGCGGAAGAGAGAGACGAGGATGACGCGAACGTCGAGGTATCACGACATCAGCTGCATCATGCAGCCCACCATAATCCCCAGGCAACTTTAAGATTAAAATAACCATATTGACACCATTGGCTCTTCAAGCCGCAAAACCATGTTCAATTTAATATAGATGATTCTTTTACATAAAATTTGCTTCACATTAGTTCTCATACAGTCCACTTGTACCCAATCCACGCCTGGACACATATCCGTCTGAGCATGTTCGCTCAAGATTTGCGTGCACCACTCATGTTAGGGAGGCGTGCACCACCCATGTTAGGGAGGCGTGCACCACCCATGTTAGGGAGGCGTGCACCACCCATGTTAGGGAGGCGTGCACCACCCATGTTAGGGAGGCGTGCAAATTATACAGTCTTCATTTATTTTATATTACATTTTTGTTGTTGTAGAAACGTTTCGGCTATAAGTCATTTTCAATCTAATTATCTGTATGATTTTGCAATATTTTTTTATAAATTATAATCTTCAGTCTTGCACATCTAGTCCTCCTTTACAGAATCTGACTCAAGTATGTACAGTAATATGTAATAATTGAGGTAATAATAATATCATCCATGTAATAATAGAGTCACGAACCATACAATTTAAAAAAATGAAATTTCCTCCTCAAACTAAATAACATCAAATTTACCAGCTTTACTGAAGATTATAATTTATAAAAAAAATAATGCAAAATCATACAGATAATTAGATTGAAAATGGCTTATAGCCGAAACTGAATAAGCTGTTACCAACTACCTACAACATCATATATATATATATATATATATATATATATATATATATATATATATATATGTGTATATAATGGGTTGAGTCAGAAAAAATGACCGTTTTCTTTGTGTTTGAACTTTGCATCGTAATTCCTCTCTTATTTACATTTGGGAACTAAGAATTGTGATAATAAGTTCATGTTTGAGCCTTCTATCCGGGCTCCGTACTTCTGTAGCTCCCCTTTGTTCACAATGACACTACAGAACGGAATTATCATAATTTTGCTTTATTTTTTGAAACGGAAGTTTTCAACAACTGAAGCCATTCGTTTAGTGGTTGAATTTGAGGATGAAGACTCTTTCAATGAAAGGAAAATGAGAAGTTGGTTCCAAAAATTTAATAAAGGTGATTTGAGCCTTGAAAAGAAATCTGTATTAGGGCGTGTTTCAGTGGTCAAGCAGAACGCTCTGCGCACTGCTATTGAAGCCGATCCTTCGGAAAGCAATTCTAAGAGGTTATGTTCAGTATAACTGCTTTTTTGGTTCAGCGGTATCCAGGTTTAGTCAACAGAAAGCAAGTCTTGTTTCTACAAGATAATGCTAGACCCCACACCTCTCGCCTTACAAGCCAAAAACTACCCGATTTGGATGGAATCGAGCTTCTACCTCACTCAGCATATAGTCCAGACCTAGCTCCATCAGACTACCACCTGTTCAGATCCTTGGCTCATTTCCTTCAAGGAAAAACATTCAACAACAGAAACCCAAAGAGTGGTACCATCAAGGATTTCTACAGCTGGCTTCCAGAAGGCCCCAAACCATAGAACACAATGGTATATATTTTGATTATTAAAAACCTTATAAGTAGAAGAAAAATAAACTTTGATTTTTACCTCTAAAACGGTATTTTTTTTACTCGCCACAATATATATATATATATATATATATATATATATATATATATATATAAAATGAGGCTGTAGGATGTAAGTGAAGTTGATAAGGGTCGTTGATAAGGGAAGTAAAAGCTGATGTGGCCCTAATGTTAATCTACTGTATTATACAGGTGTATGCCTCCTAGGATATCCAGGGATGGTTCCCTGAGGAACATCCTGAGGGGAGGTTATCCCTTAGGGACATCTTCCGTCAGTTAGTTGG